>JAEANM010018990.1:0-12486 GCA_017656035.1 Myanophis thanlyinensis | reverse complement strand
ATTGCAGCATAGAGTGAAGAGGGAGGTGGCAATGGCCAAACAGAAAGCATATGATGAGTTGTATGCCAGATTAGACATGAGGGAAGATGAGAAGACTTATACAGATTAGCGAGACAGATAGAGATGGGAAGGATGTGCAACAGATAAGGGTGATTAAAGACAGATATGGAAAGGTGCTAACAAGTGAGGAAAGTGTGCAGAGAAGATGGAAAGAGTATTTTGAGGAACTGATGAATGAGGAAAATGAGAGGGAAAGAAGAGGGGAAGAGGTGAATATTGTAGAACAGGAAGTAGCAAAATTAGAAAGGATGAGGTGAGGAAGGCTTTGAGGAGAATGAAGAGTGGAAAGGTTGTTGGTCCAGATGACATACCTGTGGATATGTAGAAGTATCTAGGAGAGACAGCAGTGGAGTTTCTATCTAGTTTGTTCAACAGGATTTTAGAGAGTGATAAGATGCCTGAAGAATAGAGAAGTGTTCAATCTTTAAGAACAAGGGTGATGAGCAGAGTTGTAGCAACTACAGAGGTATAGTTGATGAGCCACACAATGAAGCTATGGGAAAGAGTAGTGGAAGTTAGGCTAAGAAAGGAAGTGGGTATCTGTGAGTAGCAGCATGGTTTCATGCCCGGAAAGAGCACTACTGATGCAATTTTTGCCCTGAGAATGTTAATGGAGAAGTATAGAGATGATCAGAAGGAGCTGCTTTGCGTCTTTGTGGACTTAGAGAAAGCATACGACAGAGTGCCAAGAAAGGAGCTATGGTAATGTATGAGGATGTCAGGAATGGCAGAGATGTACGTCAGAGTAGTTCAGGGTATGTATGAGAGGAGTACAATATTAGTGAGATGTGCTGTAGGTCAGACAGAGTTTGAGGTGTGGGTGGGGCTACATCAAGGATTAGCTCTGAGTCCCTTCTTGTTTGCTATGGTGATGGACAGGTTGACAGATGAGGTCAGACAGGAATCTCTGTGGACAATGATATTTGACATTGTGATCTGTAGTGAGAGTAGAGAGCAGGTGGAGGAATGCTCTGGAAAGAAGAGGAATGAAAGTCAGTTGTAGTAAAACAGAATACATGTGTATGAATGAGAGGGAGGGAAGTGGAACAGTGAGGTTACAGGGGGTTGAGGTCAAGAAAATTCAGGAGTTTAAGTATTTGGAGTCTACAATCCAGCGTGATAGGGAGTGTGGAAAAGTGGTGAAGAGGTGAGTGCAGGTGAATTATAATGGGTGGAGAAAGGTGTCAGGAGCATTGTGTGACAGAAGGCTGTCAGCAAGAATCAAAGGAAAGGTGTACAAGACAGTAGTGACACCAGTTATGCTGTATGGGTTAGAGACTGTAGCAGTGAGGAAAAGACAAAAGGCAGAGATAGAAGTAGAAGTAGAAGAGATGATGATGTTGAGGTTCTCTTTAGGAGTGAACAGGATAGACAGAATGAGGAATCAGCACATCAGAGGGACAGCTCAGGTTGGCTGTTTTGGGGACAAGGTCAGAGAGACCAGATTGAGATGGTTTGGACATGTGCAGAGGAGGGATGGTGGTTATATTAGTAGAAGGATGTTGGAGATGGAGCTGCCAGGCAAGAGATCAAGGGGAAGGCCAAAGAGGAAATATATGGATGTGCTAAGAGGACATCAAAGTAATTGGGGCAAGAGTAGAGGATGCCGAGGATAAAGTTAGGTGGAAACAGATGATTCTCTTTGGCAACCACTAACGGGAACAGCCAAAAAAAGAAGTATATTAATTGACAAATTAGTCCTCATTTCATAATATTCTGATAGTGATGAAATTAATTTTTGATGAAATTACTTTTTGGGAATGCCTCCTTCCATTCTAGAGGTCCTCAAGTCTGATTTCCTTGTGTATCATTTCAACAAACTTTAAAAAAAAAACTTTCAACTAGGAATTGCATATTACCAAGCCAAAAAGTTTTGGATATCAGGGACATTTGCTTGTCTGTAATCATATTGTTGCTCTGTGCAACTTATCAGTGATAGATAAGAGAATACAGGAAACAAAGAATGTTGAAGTAATATTCCTCAAAAAGAAGAAATAGAAAAAGAAATGGAATATATTTTCTGGATACTTTGATGAAAAGTTAAAACAAAAAACTAAATACTAAACTTACAAACATTTTGGAAATTGATAAAATGCCAACATTCTATAGTGAGAGTCCAATATAGATGTAAACCAAATGAAAGTACTTTCACTACTAAGGAACATACCATGTTTTTCTTAGAGAAAAGCAAAAATTATTTAAAACAACTATCTAAAGCAAAGAGGAAATGAAAAACAGAACAAATAATATTCAGTAGCAATAAATCAGCATTAAACCATCCCGTCAACATTTAAAGATAGAAAGCAAAAGCTTCAAAAAGTGAAATTCAGATATAGAGATGCTTAAGCAAATGAAATGCTAAGAAGATGGATGCCTGGTGACTTTCTAACCACTCCCACAAAGAACTGGAATCTTCAAGACACCCCGCCACATCTCAAGTGGGTCCATTGCCATCTGAAAGCCATCTTGGATCAATCCTAAGTGCTCCCAATCAAATCCAGGGAATATCTCTGCCAAAGACCCAGCTTTGGCAGCAAAATCAGCAGATTGTTAGCAGTAAAAAAAAAAGTTCCTATCATTTAGCAGCCATCTTGAGCAGCAATAAAAAATACACCAATTATTATGTACTGATTCATTTCACCTGAGATAATATATCACTGATCTTTGTTTTAAAAGACATATTGAGATAATATTTATTTAGGTAATGTATATGTTATTTGGAGATATATGTAATCTTCTTGACAACAATATATTGTATGCCCTTCCATGCCATTACCTTTCAGTGTTTTCCATCTTTATTTGCACACTAGATTCTCTGTCCTCTACTGCCCAAATTCATGTTCATTGTATCAATGACTCTATCTAACCATTGTCAAGCCTAAAAGGAAAATATATGCTGCAGTTTATTATTCTATGCTTTTGTAATGTAATATGGTAATTCTTTTAGTCATGACAAATTGTAAGAAAGACTAGAGAGTTGGGGAGTTGGGTTTTGATAGCAACAACTTGAAGGCCATTATTTTTTTACATTCTGTTTGAATATTTCTCATGACAACTGAGGCCAATTCATTAGCACCTGGTGTGGGCAGTTTGTGGAGATGAACTTTGGTGTCACCTTGACTGGATTGGCAAGCAGCTGACATGTGATAATTAATGGAAAGGAACTTTCAGTTTACTTGGGTGGAGAAAGCCCGGGAATTTCAGATTCAGAATTTTTCCAGAAGTACCAATATAATGTCTCCAATAAAATCTTATTCTAAGGACTTTTGTTTTTTTGGCATTCTGATTGAATTGTGGATTTGGTAAGGAACCCTGACAATATCCTGAATCTCAAAAATGACACATTGAATGACTCATCCCATCGAGGCTAACAGCCAGAGTCTTAAGCCCTTAGAACTCCTCCAATCACTCAGGTTGCACAAGAGCTAAGCGAAGATGGAAGAGAAAAATGCAGCAGCAGACCTACATGTGGAAGCAGCATTAGCAGCCCTCGATATGTCCACCAACCTGATGGGGTTGATGTTGACTGCCATTGTAGAAACAATGAGCGGGGGCCCCAACTGAAAGCACAGCTGATCTAGTCAAGCATCCAAGAGGAGCCAGATCTGTCTGGAGGAGCCATGGCAAACCTGGGGCTGCTGGTTGCCCCGGAGGCTGGGATCCATCCCACACCTCACCAAATGTCTGGAGAAGCCAAGCTTTGAAGCAACGGAGGCAAAGAGCCATGCCATCCTGCACCTTCTCATGTTCTATCAATGGAAAGCCTTCAAGAGCAGTTGGACCAACTGTGTGTGGGAAGCACTACCAAAGTCTACTCTAGTCAAGTGGCCAGATGCATGCTCCCCAGCCAAAGTTCATGTTCACAACTCAGGCAAGTGGGGTAACCTGAGCACAATGCCACCTTTCTATCCAGTGCAGGGAGGGCTGCAGGGAACTCCCCATCAAGGCTTGCCAGTGGTAGCAGCCACCAGGGCTGGGATGGCATTGCAATTGGGCCCGCAAGGCCCACCACCAGGGGCAGGAGCTCCTGGTGCTCAGCATTTATCCATGCTCTCACCTGCAGCAGATATTACCAGGATGGGCTTTTTATCCCAGGCAGGGATGGGTCCAGTACCAATGGGTGCCAGTTCAGCCAGCCCCAGTTCCATCACAACTGGCACCATAGCAACAGGCACCACCACAGGCCACACTGGCCCAGAGTGCACCCCAGCCGCCAGTCATAGTGCCTGAGCTGCCTCCTTTCAAGGTGACTTTTGATGGAACCCCCATGAAGATGGCATATTTCCTAAACCACCAATAGAGTATTGAGAAACAAACACAATAATCTGTTATTTTAACAGTTTTGACATCCATTGCCTTCCCAAGAAGAATCTTATTTCTTCTTCTTAGGCAAAACATATTGTTCCTGAAAATCCTGTTTTGGCTGTAGAGGATTTAATCATTTTCCAACTACACTGCAATTTTCTGGGTTACACTTCAATTTCAATTCAATTTCAATTTCAGTTACAAGATACACTTGTTTTATATACCTTGGCTCAAACTTTGGAAATTGAATACAATATATCTGTAGAATGTTTTGTATTAGGAAGCAATTATATTTATGTAGTAGCAAGGCAATTCTATTTAAAGAGCTAACTTTGATATTTACTTTTTTGTTCTTAGCCTTGCCTACCTGATGAGAAAATAAAACAGTTTAATATCTAATGAGGAAATTTGCACTGGAAACCATCTTGAATAAATCTGGGAGGAACACCTATTGTTTAAAGAAAAATACAGTTGCCAAAACACATACTTTGTTCCTGACTATTATGTAGATGTCAGAAATTGATGACCACTGGGTTGCCTTAGTGAAGCAAATACAAACATGGCCTTCTACAGGGATGTCAAATGCATTTAAAGATATTTGTGGAGATTGTCAACCATCCATGTCATGGTTGTCTCAAAGGTGCTTTTTTCAACAGGCAACTGGACTTTCTTGTTTTTCTTTGAAGACCTTTCACTTCCCATCCAAGAAGCTTATTTACAGTAGCTATGACTGGATGGTGGGGAATGGAAGGATCTATGCTCCTTGCAGAAAACTGGTCATTTGCATTGTTTTAGAGAGTTGTTGAAGCTACTTGAAGGTTTATCTGTGTCCTCAGAGTCACCTGAGTCATTGAGAAGTTGGAGCTCTGATTTCTGCAGGATGTTTTCTACCCTGTGTCCAATGGCGGGATTCAAAGAATTTAACAATCAGTTCTCTGCCCTAATGACCAACTGGGTAGGTGTGGCTGGGTGGTCATGTGATTGGGTAGGCATGGCCAACTCAACATCACTCACATCAAGGGGTGCCTTGCTATCTGTATATGTGTGCCTGTCTTTGTGTGTGATACTATAACAAATTGTAATGATTTACTACATACTGATTTTATAGTAGGTAACGTTGAAAAGGCACAAAGTAACCTAAAGCCATCTCTATTTAATGGTCCTGATGGATTATGTGCCTACTTTTTGAAAAAGCTTGCCACTGTCGTAGCTGAACCCCTATGCACAATCTATGAGGTATTCTTCAAAACCAGCTCATTGCCTGACCTATGGTCAATAGCCACAGTCATACCCATATTTAAAAAGGGAGAACCCAGTCTAGTCAAAAATTACAAACCAATCTTACTATGTTGCATCACCTGTAAAGTTATGGAATCAATTATTAACCAATCTATCACTCACTGCTTAGATACAAGAGGTGCATGTGAGGTTCACCAGGAAAGCAATAAGAGATTAAGTACACAAAGTGACATGGGATGAACATTTACTGTATAAAAGAAAAGAAATTCAAGTCTTAAAACAAATTCCAAGAACGGAACTAAGAAGAGACTACCATTTCCTGTCCTCACAATTGGTGAAACACCAGATATTATTTAGATGGCTTATACCAGAGGGAATGATGGTTTCATGGCAGGACAGGAAATTTAAAGCTGATACCTTGGAAAAAGCCTGAGAATTCTACAATCAGTGAATTTAGTGACAGAAGAAGACCAAGACAGTCGAGAAGAATTAGAGAACAAAAACGGAAGAATTGCAAACAGAAGAGAAGATAGGAGAGGAAATGGAACCTATAGAGGGAGAAGGTGTGAGGATGAGATCACAAAAAGAACAAAGAGTAAATAGAAGATAGTGATAGGAGCAACAAGAAGAAACTGGAAAATAGAAGATTAAGTTGTTATCAATAAACATCAATGGCATGAATTCCCCAGCAAAAAAAGAAAACTAACACTAGTCAAACTACAAAAAAATATCTTTTTTTTTACAAGAGTAGAATACTAGAAGAACTATCATATGTTTACAAGAGTAAAGAATACTAGAAGAAATTATATGTATACTTAACATCTCAAAAAAAGAGAGGAATAGGAGTGTACATTAAAGAAAGGATACGATCAAAGTTAATTTATTCAGATGAGGAAGGAAGACTATTATTGATAGAAATAATAAAAGACAAAAAGCAAATGTTACTGGGGGTGATCTATACTCCGAACAACAATCCGAGAATTTTACAGAAAATTACAAACAAAAATAATAGAGACAGGATATGAAAATATTTGCTTAGTGGGAGATTTCAGTGCTATGGTGAACATAAAGAAAGATTGTATAAGCAATAAAAAAGAGACCAAGGAAAACATTACCAAATAACATTTTTGAATTGGTACAAGAGCTAAATTTGCAGGATGTCTGGAGAGAGCTAAATCCCCCCAAAAATCTATACACATTTTTCTCAAATTCCCACAACTTGTGGTCAAGAATAGATATGGTATGGATATGAGCATATGAGATGAGATTGAGAGAAGTAGCAATTGCAGGATCAATTGCTGAGAAAGAAGAATTTGCTATATTTGATCCCCGCCCCACCCCTGAAAGAAATTTTAGACACAGTAACTTTAATCCAGATTAAGATTCTGAAATAGGATAGCTTTTCATTATGTGTCTTGCATAATGGATCTAGAGGCTCAACCACACAGCCAAGATAAGCTTGGCCTTTGAAGAGCTTCTGAACGCTACTCATCTAAACAGACAGAACTTGAGACTGCTTCATATCCACACAACGAAACTACACTTAAACATGACGAGTTCTTGATCTACTCCTGCAAACAGATTATCAGTCAACGGTGCCTTCTTCTTCTTCTTCAGCCTGCAATACCTTCTCTATCCCCTATCCCTTCAGAAAACGAGCCTTCTATCGGAAGAGATGCATTTATTTTAAATTTTTATCATTTTGGTCGAACGCTGTAAGCAGACCATATTGTTCTTGTTTGGAATGGCTCCAGCCAATCAAATAAAACAAATTGGATCAACGAAAAAAAGAAGGCTTTATTGCAATAAAGCAGAGATGATACAGAATGAAAGCATTTTGCAAAATGGGTGAGACCCTCAGCACAAAACATGAACAAAAAGATAGTTCAAAGCTGAGAGAGACACATAAAAGAATTCCACAAAGTAAGCCAATATATATCATTGCATCCTAACATCACATCTCCCTCCCTCTGGGATGTGCCTTCGGGGGTTGCAACTAATCCAAGACTGTGTCTCTCTACCTTTTCTCAAGTTACAACCCTTCCCCCCTTCTTAGTAACATTTCTTCTTTGGCATCAGGAATTTCTCAGGAATTTGCTGGTGCCTGCCTGTACCAGAGGACCAGAGAAACATTCCCGCCCAACTCCAAACATTTCTAATACAATGGTACCTCTAGATAAGAAATTAATCCGTTCCAGGGTGGCCTTTGTATCCTGAATTTTTCTTATGTTGAAGCAGCCCATTCAGCCAATACGTGGTTTTGGCTTCCCCCTCAGGCCGACAAGGATTGTGTTTTTGTATCTTGGAATTTCTTCTTATCCTGAAGCAAAATAGTTTTCGAGAGACCTTTTGTATCTTGGATTTTTCGTAACATGAAGCATTCATATCTAGAGGTACCACTGTACACATCCATATTAATATATTTGTGCTAACATATATGTATATACCATTTTATTTTTGAATCTTGTAATATTCCTTACATTCTGAATCTAAAATAGTGATTTGCATTAAGCTGATTTTTTTTGCCTTATTGATATCACTGTAAAACCAATTAAAGTTTGAGTTTGCTAAGAAGTTTTCTAAACTGTTCTTAAACTTTAATTCTTCATGTATAGATTGAAATTATGCTCATTTGTTCATAGCAAAAGTGCTCCAGGGAAATAAGTGGTGCTACCTAGAAGAAGGGACTACTTGTGCATGCAAATATTTACTGTACTTGGCCAAACCTTTTCTTAGAGTTCAGGATGTTCTTTAAAAAGTGCTAACTGCAAGTTAACAAGCTAAGCTTTTCCATCCTTAATTAGCTGAATGGCAGCTGCTTTCTGCAATAGACAACATTTATTTTATTTTATTTTATTTTATTTTATTTTAAACATTTATATAGCCATCCATCTTGTAACTAGCTCTCAGTGTTTTCCAAACTGATTTAAATCTGCTTTTGTTTGCTTCCCAAGCAGCTGGGGACTGGGGCCAGGAGTGCATTAGGCAAACAGCTTGTGTTAACACATTCTGTTGAGCGTATACATTGCAATCTCTGGTAACTCCTTCCTCACCTATGAATATAAGCAGAAACATTAATTTCCCTTGAAAATTTCTTGGAACTGGGCTGAGCACTCCAAAAGTGGGAGAGTGGGCAGAAAGGGAAATTGAAGTTAACTCTCACATAGTACAATGTGATTTACCATCTCAGCTTTTAGCTGCAAGGGAGAAAATTAAAAAATGGAAAAGCATCAAGTAGATGGGATGTGCATGCCAAGTTTCAAATACCTTTCCTTCATATTTTTTACTGAAGCAAATGGCATGTATTTTGTACTTTCTTTTCAGTTGAAAGTACAGCTTATTTCACTTTTTAACATTATCATCCCTTGCACCATGGACAACTGTTATGGATGAACACAAATACCCTCCATCTGATTTATTGCTTCCATTAAAGGCAGGCTGATGGGTGGTTATCTTCTGATGAATCCTTAGAGAAGGTCCCAAAGGATCATTGTAAGTTCAACAAAGTACACTGTGCTCCTTGATGCTGCTTATAGAAAACTTGTACTGGTTAAATTGACAAAATATTTCTCAATTGCAACGTTCTGAGGCAGTCAAGAAATTACTGATTGGGAAACCTTCTTCTACTCTAGAGATCCTCAAATCTGATTTGTCTGTGGGCTCCAGAGTCCCCCCAGAAGAGTCCACCCTACCTCTTCCGATTGCTTATGAACAGCAGTGTCCACAATGGGGGTCACAATAAGCAAGAGGGAGGATAGAGTGCAACAATTCTAGCTTTTTTGTACACGTGCTAATAACACATGCATGTTCAGATAGTAGCCAAACAAATGATCTATCTGCTATTTTATCAATTTTGATATCCATCCTCCTCCCCACGAATCTTATTTCATTATACAAACTTATCTCTTTATACAAACAGTTGCTTAGCTCAGTGGTGGAATTCAAATAAATTAACAACTAATTTTCTGCCCTAATGACCAGCTGGGTGGGCATAGCCAACACATCACCCACATCAAGTGGTGCCTCATCTTGCCATGCCCAGCCCAGTCCTGCTTCATCCCTCCCAGCCACTCCTTGTCACACCTCACCAGAGCAAGTAGTTTTCAAAAAAAATAAATAAATGCTTGCCTTGTGCAAATAAACAACAAATATCTTGACTTCAGATCTGATGTATTACTGCTCATTCTAGTCTCCTTTCCATCTCAGATTGCAATTTGCTACAACTTCTGTTGTCTTTTGCATCATTCTATGGGAGATTATTCTGAAATGTTATCTGTGATGTTTGCAGTTTTAGAAGTTTGTTTCCTCCAACACTGTTTTTGCATGCAAAACTTTTATTTATAAGAGTTATTTTGACATTTCTTCCTCCTTTTTAAACAAAGTAGTGGTTACAGTGCTGGCCTAGAAACCAAGAAAGTCTGAGTTCTAGTCCTATCTTAGGTTTGAAAAAATGGCTGAATGACTAGTCACTCTCTCCCAGCCCAAACAATTTCTTAGATTGTGGTTGTGGAGAAGCTGAAGGAGGAAGGAATATTAGATAAGTTATCCACCTTGAGTTCCTTATAAAGTAATAAAGACAGGATAAACATCTAACAAAATAAATAAATCATTTGTGAGAATGATGTCCTTCTAAAGGACAAGGGATGCTGATTGCCTTGTTAAATGACTTACACTACTGCATTTATTTCATTTGCATCCACTTTATTTTTCTCTATTTCTTCAATGATGGCATAGCCCAGTGGTGGCAAATGTGCTGAATGTGAACACGTGCATGCTTTGTGCATACCTCATACACCCGCATCTTTTGCGCATGCACAGTTGTGCATGCACCCATAGTCTCACAAGAGCTTTGCACATGCAGAGATGTGTGCAACAGCCTCACACATGTGCAGATGCATGCAACACCCACATGCATGCACAGACCCACATGATAGCCTCGCACATGTATAGATCTTTGAGGCTGAGCTGGAGGTTTGTGGCAGCCAGCAGGCCAGTGTGGCTGCTACTGCAGGGCACCATGTCGTGGGACTGCCTGGATGTGCTGCATTCCAAGATGCACATGCTGCTGCAGGAGGCCGTGCTGGAAGCCTGGCCTGTTGCCACGGGGCCGGATGCCCTCCTGAATGGCTGGCTGGCCTGACTGAGGGAGCTGTGGGCAGTGGAGGCAATGGTGATAGCTGGGCAATGGACCAGCCGGGATGAAGGGAGAGGGGCAGCCATGACCTGGATCTGATGCATGTGCTGCTTTTGGCAGCAAGAAGGGTGATCTTCTCATGGGGTGGCTGCACTTCTTCATGCCACTGATTGCTGCCCTCCTGGCATGCTGCTGGGCCTGGAGCATGTGCTCCTGCTGCTGCTGGGCCTGGAGCATGTGCTGCTGCTGGCAGCTAGTGGAGCGCTCTTCTCATGGGGTGGTGGCATTTGAGCCTGGGTGGGCAGGGAAGGCAGGCCAGGCCAGAGCAGGTCCGAGCACTCTTCCACCTATGTGCAGGAATGGGCAGCTCTGGTATGGTGACCTGGAGAGCTGCAGTGGTGGAGGTACTGCAGGCTTGGCCATGGTGGAAGGTGGCTGGCATTTGACAGCCCTCAGCAGTGAGCACCTTTCCCTGGGTAGGCAAGCGAGGGGAAGAGCCACCCCTTATGGTGACATACTCCTCTCTCCCAGATGTGACTCATGCATGGCTTTTAGCACATGTACAGCTGCCCATGACTCACTTGTAGCATTTTAGCACATGCATACTTATGTGACTCACACATGGCATTTTTAGCACATGCAGTCACATGCAACTTATGAGTGGCATTTTTTGTGCACTCACAGTTGCACATGACTCACACATGTGCACAGTCACCCAGGAGTTATGCATGTATGCTCAGTCCATGAATTAGGACGATGCATGCCATCTTGGGCATGTGTGCCATAGGTTTGCCATCATGATCATAGCCTGTGAAATTCTTACCTGTCTTACCTGCCATGGTTAGGTGGGAAAACATCAGGTAAACACATCCAAGTGACTGACAGGCAATGGCAGCAGAAATCACTAAGCAGCTACATTAAGGCAGAAAGGGGGAGGCATTGGTTTGTAAAAAGCAGAGGATCCCAGGGAGAAGAGAGCTGAGATATCCACCTTTCATCAAATTGGCACAACCTGGTCAACTATAGAATGGTAGGAAAGTCATGCATGCCTCTTTTGTATGATCTTTCCATTGGAAATTTTGAGATTGTTTCAAAAATTGCCCCAACTATACAATACTGGTGATCTTTTTAATGATCTTTCACTTTTTACCTAGAGAAGTGCTGACAGGATTTAAAAAACAAATTCAAATTTCAAATTTTGTCACCTGCATAATTATACAAAGTATAACATGCAGTGAAATGCTTCTGCAGCCACTCCAGACCCTAAAAATAAGAATTAAAAATTAAGAGAGAAAAGACAACAGAATGTCTTTGTTATGATTGCAGTTTTCATCCCCATGGCTACTCTTGGCAGTCCTTGCTGTTTCTTGGGGCTGTTTCAGCTGCTCCTGGCAGATGGATCTCCTTGGCCGCTCCTGGTGCTGCTGCCTTCAGTAGGTCTTGGCAGTCATCTGAGGCCATATCCCCAGTCACTCTGGTGTCCTTGGTGGTCCCTCGAGGTCTCTGCCTCAGTGCCTCAACAGTCTCTTGGAGCCTGTGCCTCCATGCCGCAGCAGTCCCAGAAGGCAATTAAGCAATGCCCCCTTTTTTCTATTTAATCAATTTTGCCAAACATCTCCTCAACTCACAATAAAATAGCACTCACAATAAAATAGCTCAATAAAATAGCACTGTTCCAATATTTTTTATTGTTTTTATTGGCTGTGAACCGCCCCGAGTCCTTCGGGAGAGGGGGCGGTATATAAATT
>JAEANM010018988.1:0-12487 GCA_017656035.1 Myanophis thanlyinensis | reverse complement strand
AAATAAATAAAATAAAATAAATTTAAGAAATCATGTTAAATTTAATGCAGTTCTTAAAGTAGCCACATTTTTTCTCCCTTTAGGGTCTTATGGTATTCTGAAAAATAAAAGATGAGTTGCTTTAATAAATAGTACAAAGTACTTCATTTGTGCTACTGCTTACTATGAGGTATTTTTTTCTGAATAATTGTTAAAACAAGTTTCAAGTACAGTCCTTTTAAGTACCTACTTATATTCTTAACTATAAGAATCTCAGAAAATTGTAACCCCTTGCTGACCTTGTCTGATTTTGAAAACTAAAGAGATTTGGACTGAATATTACTTGGATAAAAGAATACTAAGGAATATGAGGATTGTTGGTTAGATCAGGAATTTTAAAAAGAAATCTAGGTAGAAGATAAGAAGGTTGTAGGCAAACCTGTTTCCTAATAAACTGGATAGAGAGTTTGTTCCATTAAATACTAATAAAGAATTGTTTTTAATTCAAAAGAGACATGATCTTTGTCTTCCCTTTTTTATTTCATTAGGAAAACATTCCCAATATTGCTGTCCTAGGAGCAGGAGGAGCTATGAGGGCTATGATTGCATTGTATGGCACTCTAGCAGAGCTGAAGAAATATAACCTTTTGGATTGTGTTATGTACTTGGGTAGTGTGTCAGGTTCTACCTGGTAAGTCTATAGTACTGGTAATGAAAGCAAATAGTTACTACAAATAATTACTGCTTACCTTACTAGATCAGTTGATCTTTAATCTCAACCACATCCTGTTATCATTAACAAAAGTAAAAAAAAAAATAATCCAAGAAGATTTGAAAGTCAGCTATAACCCCTACAAGAACCATTTTTGTGTAACAATTAAAGTGTCATGCTAGAAACTTAAAGGGAGACTGTACATTCTAGTGCTGCCTTAGATACAAAGCCAGCTAAGTCAGGGGGCTCATTACCAGGCCCTGAGCTGTTCAGAACTGAGCCGTGGAAGTGGTGGGTGAGCATGTGCGTGTGCATCCCCATTTGCACAAGCAGCATGGAGACCAGCGAGCACATGCACATGTGCTCTATTTGTGCAAGTGTCATTCCCACTTCTGTGAGTAAGAAGTGGACAAGCAGCTGGTAAGCATATGCGTACATGCTCCTTTTGTCTGCCACTTGTGCAAATGGAGCTGCATGTGCATGTGATCTTGCCTAACTTTACCCCCCTCCACAAAGCCAGAAAGGTTGGAAAACTCTGAGATAAGTGATTCTAGCTAGTCTCTCTCTCTTTCTGAAAAATCTTTTGAAGAAAACTGTAGGGACTTGTCCAAGAATTAAACATGGGAAAAACAATCCTTTTACACTGACTCAGAATATATAGTTTGTTGGTTATGGCTCAATTCAATTCAATTCAATTTCAAATTTATTGGTCACATACACAGTCATACATGGTACAATATGGAGTGAAATGTTTATGCAACCACGGGTAAATTAAGGTAGGAAGGGAGGGTGGGGGTTAGAATAATAGTTAAGGGTAGTTGGGAAGGTGGGAATTAGCTGCAGTCATGGTTCTTGTTGTGGTCCTGAGTATGCTTGTGGTTCCTGGTTTAGTGTCTGTATTGCTTGTGGAAAGAAGCTTTTTCTCATTCTTTCTATGTTTGCCTTCAGGGAGCGAAAATGCTTTCCTGATCGCATTGTGTTAAACAGTCTGTTGTTGGGATGCCTGGGATCCATCACTATCTTCATAGCTTTGGTTCGGCAGCATTTGTTGTAGATGGAGTGCAGCTCGGGGAGTTTAATGCGAATGATGCGCTCAGCTGAGCGTATCACCCTCTGTAGTGCTTGTCTGTTTTGCATGGTGTTATTCCCAAACCAGGTTGTCTGTTTTGCATGGTTCTATTCCCAAACCAGGATGCTCTCTACAGTGCAGGAAGTTTCTGAGCACCTTTGGTGGTAGCCTGAAGTCCCTCAGACGTCTGAGGTGGAAGAGACTTTGTTGGGCCTTTTTAACCATGGTGTTGATGTGGAAGGTCCATGACAGGTTTTTCAAGATGTGCACACTGAGGTATTTGAAGCAGTCCACTCTCAAACTCAGACTAGTTAGTTACATAAAAATGGTTTATCAACAGTTATTTATGGTTTAGATTACTATATGAATCCAGCTTTTATTTTTATATTAAAAAGTGGGTTTTTTTAATTAACAAGTCATGCTGAAGTATATTACAGATTGCCAAAATATATAAACCTAGTATAATGAAACCTTTAGAGGCCTATCTAATTTAACTAAGGAAATATTGGCTCTTCAATTAACAATATTAATCTATCCCCATTTTTTTCTGTTCCCCTTCTAAAAAAGAATAAGAGCTGTTCTTGTAATCTCACACTAATCTTATTTGTCTTGAGAAAAGAAACACAAGGCAGTGTAATTTTACATTGAAGTTACTTTCACTACAAAAGAGTTTGGAGTTTGAATGGAAGAGACACAGAGAGAGAGATATTCAACAAAAGCTCTTTATTAACCAGTAAAATCCAGCAACAATCTGGCAGACAGCTCACCCTTTTATAGGAAGCTGACAGTTGGCACAGCCAATCAGAACGGGCTATTTTCCTGTCTCAGTGGTGGGCTGAAATCTTTAGTCAGCAGCTTCAGTCTCTGCTCTGAATATTTAACAATAATCCCTAAGGAAGCCTTATTATCTTATGCTAAAATAGCCCATGTTAAGTAGAAGAACCAGTGGAATTTCATACTGATTCTGCATTCCTTTAATTTTAGTATTCATATATGATGATTAAAATAAAAAAAAAATTCTTTCCTTACCCCCTAGTAATGTGGCTTGGAAATAATTAGACATGGTATTTGGTAATTGACATATTTATGGTAATTGACATATTTAATATGGGATACATTTTTGGGGCTATAGCCTTCTCCATTAAATGCATAAAAAAAGCCAGTTGTATTCCAGTTTTCTGAGTAGAGAATTTCACTTACAGTTATCTCTAAAATTGTTAGTGAATCTATGTTTTCTCTAATATTTAGAATTTTGAGAATTTTATTTTTACATGAATGTATTTTTTGTTCTCATCAGAATGGAAATCAGATTTCAGATCCTTGTTTTATAGCATGAGCTATAAATAAAATCTTTGTGCACGACTTCCATGCACTTTTCCATTATTCTAAAGACATTTGGCTTGTTCTTTTCAAAGGTGCTCGCCGACTCTATACAAAAATGAAGATTGGTCAGAAGAAATAGAGAACTTGAGTAAATGTCAGTTTGAAAAACTTCTCCAAGGCCAATGGGATGTTAATAAAGCAATAAAAGCTGTTTTAGAGGCTACAGAAGATGAATGTTACTCTCTCACTGATTTCTGGTCCTATTTTCTTATCCATAAACTGCTAAGCAAGGTGGGTGGAAAACAATATTCAGATTTCTTTGATAGTGAAAACAAATGAGCAGCTTTTATGATTCTGGGTCCCACTGGATGATCTTTTTAGTGGCTATACACCGACCCTAGTCCTTCGGGAGAGGGGGCGGTATATAAATTAAATTAATAAATAAATAAATCTTACCTGATGTCCTAGGCATTTAACAGATTTAACAGACTTGGAAGGGACCTTATAGGTCAACCCCCTACCCAAGCAGGAGACCCTACATCATTTCTATAGATGGCAGTCCATTCTCTTCTTGAAAGCTTCCAGTGATAAAGCTCCCACAACTTCTGAAGGCAAGATGTTCCATTGGTTGATTGCTCTCACTTTCAGAATTTTTTTTCTAATTTCTAGGTTGAATCCTCCTTGATCAGTTTTCATCCATTATTTCTTGTCTGGACTTCAGGTGCTTTGGAAAATAGGTTGACCCCTTCCTTTCTGTGGCACCCCCTCAAATGTTGGAACACTGCTATCATGTCTCCCCTTGTCCTTCTCATCACTAGACTAGCCATGCCCAGTTCCTGCAATTGTTCATCATATGTTTTAGTCTCCAGTCTCCTAATCATCTTGGTTGCTCTTCTCTGCACTCTTTCTAGAGTCTCAACATCTTTTTTATAGTGTGGTGATCAAAACTGGATGCAGTATTCTAGGTGTGGTCTTACTAAAGCTTTATAGGGTGGTATTAGTACCTCACTTGATCTTGATTGTATCCCATTATATCCCAATGAATTCATGCTCATGTTGGTCGTGTTTATGAAATCATATTCATGAAATAATATAATATAGTATAATACTTATACCCATGATGGCGAACCTATGGCACATGTGCCCAAGTTGACACACAGAGCCATCTCTGCCGGCATGCCAGCAGTCACCCCAACTCACAGACTGTGTATGCATGCACATGTACAACTCCTGCACAATTGTGCATGTCTCTGGCTCCTGTACAAGTGCACATGCACTAAAAACACCATGCATGAGTTGTGTGGGAGTGTGCATGCACTAAAAATACCATGCATATGGCATGGGTGACTGCACATGCGCTAAAATGCCATGCTCAAGTTGTGTGTGATTGTTCATGCATCTAACATTGAGGCGGCAACCTGAGGTATTGCGGTGGCAGACCGAGGACCCACTCCTGAGGGGGGCTTCTGTGACCCAGTGGAGTGGCTGGAAAGCCCCACTCCTTGCCCCTATGCACGCCTTCCGCCGCTCTCCCAACAGGCATTAAACCTCCAACTTCTGCCGTGTGCTTGCATTTGGCACTCAGTGCTGAAAAGGTTTGTTACCACTGACCTATACTATGATGAATTACATTACATTATGTATAATGTAACAAATATAATCTAAAAATGGGACACCCATATCTTCCTGCATGTCATGAGTCAGGCAATATCTTCCTTAAATACAGCAATGAACAGTGAAAAGAAAAAAGTAATTAAATCAAAATAAAATTATTTCAGTTTGATGAAGAAAAATTGTCTGAGCATGCTGGCTGTTGTGAGAGTGGAAAAAACCCTTATCCTATCTATGCAGCTGTGAATAAGCAAACTTATCAGAATGAAAATGCAGGTAAGTATGTTTGTCTATATATGCAGATTTTGCTGTTTATCAGACAAAAACTGTTCAAATCATAAGTTCTTACTAATCACTATTATCAATTTCTTTAAAAAAATTGTTCAAAGCTTCTAAATGAGACATTTGCAAGTAATCTTATATTACACTTATTAACTAAGGATCAGAAATATATTGATGATTTATGCCTCACATAGCACAGCAAACTTCTGCAATAATAATTTTGTAGTTTAACATAAATATTTTAGTCACAATGAAGTGACTATAACTGAATGTCATTTCCAGTTCTTCCATGTATATCTGGAAAAAAATAGTAATAATCACATGGTGACACTATTGGATCAGAATCACTGTACATGCTGTAAATGAGATTTAATTTCTTCTGTAGCCCATTTATTTCTAGTAAATTCTATGTCTTAAAAAGGAGGAAATTAATAGTCCATGTCCAGATGCCATTACAAGAATAGGGAAATCTGTAATAAACCATGGTTCTAAATTGTGTAAGGCATTTATGTTAATCATAATCTTGGCCTTTGTAATCTTGTGTAAAGTCCAGGTTTGGACAATATAATAACTGTAATTTTATTAATCTTATTAGATTCTTAATTTTTGCTTTTTTTCTGTAATGTTTTCAGGTACCTGGTTTGAGTTTACCCCTCATGAGGTTGGAATTCCTGGACTAGGAGCATATGTAGATACCAAATACTTTGGGAGCATATTTCAAAATGGGCAGCTGATCAGAGAAAAAAGAGAAAAAAATATTTGCTATTTGCAAGGTATGTCATATCTGATTTTTTTCCCTTGAAACAAAGGAACACTTTTTGTATTTGCATAGCTACTTCATAGAAATGTAGAGAGAACATGCCCCTGAAAATTTAAAATATGTCATTCAAACAAATAATTTTATCAAGAGTTTTCTGGAATAAGTTAAGAATATTAATGGTTATTTATAATAATCTGAGGTACAAAGAAAGGATGGTGTATGGCTACATTTCCTTCATTTTTCTATGTTATAGATGGAATGTTGTCCTTTTAAAACAAATATATCTGTTACAAACACTAGATTTTAATATGGAGGGGTATTTTCCTTATTTTTAGGTTTATGGGGAAGTGCTCTTGGAGGTGAACAAGATATTTCAAAGACTATATCAGGTACTGCTATTTTTGTGTTTGGATTAGTATGATATTGGATTAGTCCATGAATCAGGGGAGATCACAAATAATTCAAATACATGCGGAGTTACATATATTGAACCAACTATCCCTGCTTCCCAATCTTAGAACCTATGTTAGTAGCTCTGAAATGTTTAAATCTATGAATTCCATTATCTGTAATCACATACCTAAGGCTTATGAATGTTGAATTACAAAATATTTGGAGAGTTTAAATATTTTTACCCCAGTCCTGAGGAGTAAAAGATATGAAAGATATATGCTAGGTTGCCAATAGAAGAGAATATATGTAGCTCAGAGTTGAACTGTGAAAACCTTGGTGTACTTTGAGCTTCTTTTTTTTCTTGGAGATGTTTCACTACCTCACTATTGTTAGTCTCCAGATATAATAAGCCAGCAATTGTAATCTCAAGGTATGTTCTTTCTTTCTGTAATTATTGTAATTATAGATGGTGAACAAGGTTAGCTCTAATGGAATGCCTTTCTAGTAAAAAACAATAGATTGATTTACTTGATTCTAATCTTCTATTTCCTTGTTTCTAATACAATTTTTCAGTTCTGAGTATAATGTATAGTACATAGGGTAGTAAAATTCCCAGTTGTATAGAAAAATATATCACTAAGTGTTATAAATGCCAGGGAAGTATTATAGTTAAAAGGATCAATTCTAGATAGAGTCCAATATTTTGGCAACATGTTAACTAAGGTATGTTTCTGGTTGTTGAAAAGTACATTGCAGTATTATGCTAGAGAAAGTAAACTGTTACAGCTAAAATGTATTCATTTACCCTTTAAGATGCTTTAAAAGATTTTGGAAAATATGAGAAATCTGAGGATATTACTTCAAAAGATTTAGGTAAGATTTCCAGCAAATGTGTTCCTTTCTTTCACTCCTCCCCCTAGCATTTTCTGCTGCACAATCTGTTTTTTAGATCAAGTAAATGTTGATCTATAGGTGGCAGTAGGATTCATGGATTAGTTTATTACCTGAGCCTGATATCATGGGCTGGGAGAGAATGACAGGCTTTTGTGCTTGAAGCAGGGCTAAACACAAAGTCTCTTGGTTTCTAGCCTGGTATTTTAAATATCATTGGATGTTTTTAAGAGACAGTCATTTAACTGAAATGGTATAGGCTTTCCTGACTGAGCAGGGGATTAGATTGGCAATATCTAAGATCCCTTCCAACTCTGTTATTCTATTATTCTGTTAATCTGTTGTTGTTATCTTTTCAATTGACAAGAAACAGACATTAAGAAATTAAATATGCTCTATGAATGCTATCAGACGCTCCTGGAACTTCAGTTATCCGATAAAGAAGGACTAGTTAAACTTGATCATCTAAAAAATATCTTGAAAGGTAAGTTAATATAAACCCCATATAAAAACAGGTTTGTTTTTTTAGTGCACTGAAATTTCTACAAAACATGAAAAACAAACAACAATATTAAGAAGGAAAATTATATGGTAAGGCAAGATGCAAAGTAATGAAAATGAAAACAAAAAATAGTTTTCAAGGGTTTTTTGGGGGGATAGTTACATATATAAAATATATATTTTTATCTAAAATCCAACAATACCCAGTATTTCTATAATCATCTATAATCATCAAATCCCCAAATTAGTATAGCATCAATTCTAGCAAAAAGTCCAAATGTGATTTCCACACAGAAACAAAGTTAGACAAAGTGTTTTCTTTAATCAAGGTAATTAATTTCTCTATTTGAGTCAATTCTATTAATTTTACTATCCATTCTTTCAGTGTGGGAATCTATAAATCCTTTCATCTTTCCATACAGAAATTTTGCTGGAATTAGCAAGATGGAAACAAAGTCACACATTTTTCTTTAGCCCTAAAAAGCCCATGAGTTTCAATTGTATATTTATTTTAAGAATTCTCTGAACAGTACATATGTAATCCTGAGATGAAGGTTTTATTTATGTCTGTGTGTTTGCTTTTGGTAGTTTCATTCAATTCTATTTATTTATTTAATTCCATTCCAATATTGCCAGAACTCCACAACAATTCAGCTATCTGGTAGACAAATTCCAGAATACAAATTTATATTATATCAAAGACCACCCTTCCAAAACAGATAATAATTAAATTATTGATTGCAACTTTAGTTGACCCAATTTTCTTTTAAACTCAAAAAGATTTAAACATTTAAATATTTAGTAATTATTTTCTGTCTATTCTGCTGAACACTAAATCATTGAAATGAAAGCCTGTCAGCCACCAACCCCCTCCAGCAGTTGAATTAGATGAGGTGGTGGTGTGGTAGTCAGAATCAACATCAAGGCAACCTGAAAGCTCCAAGAGGAAGAGGGAATGAGAGAGTGGGGGGGGGGGAAGAGAGAGACGGAGGCAGTTCTGGGATGCCGTCAGCCCTCAGATGGAGAGTCAACATCTCCTAGGTCTGGAGGTGGTTGAGGAGAAGGAGGAGGAACATCTGGGCCCAGTGCCTGATGCACAGATGTGCAGAAGGCAGAAAAGAGCAGAGCAGTGGAAATCTGTGGGATGATGCTTGGGACTGAAGAACCACCACTGCTAGTGAAGCCCCACCCTAGCTCTGGGGATAAAAGGCAGACAACTATTCATCTTGTGGCTGGAAGGACTTTCTCAGCCTGCTGTGAGAAAGACTTTTTGCCAGGGTTGCTGGCATTACTAATAAAGGAATCCGTGATTATATATAAGGGTTTGTTGTGTTTGGGGAGCTGGGTCAGAACAGCTTCTTTGTAAGCCCAAACCAAATGTAAATTAAGGGTACTTAATATATGGAATGTGCTTATTAAAGCTGCTTAATTCACTAAAATTCCCATATTCCATTTCCATAAAGATTATAGTTCCAGCAAAAGCTATCAGTTGATCACAGAGATGCAGAAGACCTGGCATTCTGCAGATGAACAGAGAAAAAAGAAAGAGTACATAACATTGTACCAAACTTTGGATGCCGATTTTGGAGGCAAGTGGTTGTCATGTTGCTTCATTCTTCTTCAAAGCCTCTGGATCTCTTAAGCCAATTAGAACTTAATGGATTTTTTAAATAGAAAAAGCTACATAATCTGTCAATAGGATAGAATATTAGGATATTTTATAACTTACAGAGTGGCAAAAAGAACAGCATCTGAGAAAGAGTAAACAGGAAAACAGGTACCTTAATGATTATTCATACTGCATGGCTTCTGTAATGTTTTTGTGTTATTTTTTAATAGATGTTCTAGGTAGAACATCTCACAGGTTCTAGGTAGCAAACAATGAAATATAATACAAAACCCCATATTTAGATCTTTAAATATTGGGAAATATACTGTAAACATGGTAAGCAATAATAAAAATACGGTTGATCTTCCTCTAGTGATTTATTCACTCTTCTGAAAGGCCCTTTCTGGGTTTTAACAAAACATAGTTTAAAAGGTTTTACAGTATTTCATTGTCATAGCAATTTAATTATAAATGGTCTATTCCAAGTAAACAATTATCTTGGACATGTCTACTTTTAAATTTTTTTATAAGGATTCCAATAGGGGCTTATTTCATTTCTGAGACTATAAATTGCAATAAAATAACCAACAGCTGTTAAGCATGCTTTTTGTGGGAGGCTGACAAAATAATAAATATATTACATATATTTTTATATTTCATGTTCAATTTCTTTATTTCTTAATCCTTAATACCATGTGTTAGAAAAGTAGCATCTAGGTTTCAAAGGATAAAAGAAAATGAATGTAGAATAGCTGGCATTTCAACTCCTTATAATCTGATCTTTTTCATCCCTACCTCTCACTGTCATTTTTTTTTAGATTTTACCAATGACTTCAATAAAATGTGTCTTAAAATGGTGAAAAAAACATGTTTGTGCCTTTTAAATTGGTCATGGGGAAGCACCAATAATTTCCTGTACCATTGTTGTAAGTTTTCATCCTTATTGTACTACTCATTTTGTATACTGTAAGATCACATGAGAAAATTACTATACTCTTGCATTAAAAACACAAAATATATAAATCTTGGGGATATCATAAAAATCTTTTCCCATTTGCCTTCTATTCCTGTGTCCTTATAAAATAACTGTAAAATAGTAAGTATAGGAAATTTTGCTCTAGATGTCATCTAACAATGTACGTAAACAAGAAAAGAAGGGAGAAGGAGGAGAGAGAAGCATGAAGGATTGCTTTTTTCCCAATGGGGAAAAAATTGCTTTTTTCCCAATGGGAAAAATAATAACTGTTTCCTTTTGGGCTAAGATCCTCCTCCTTTTATACTTGATAGGCAATGTAGCAATAGCAATAGCACTTAGACTTATATACTGCTTCACAGTGCTTTTACAGCTCTGTCTAAGCGATTTTACAGAGTCAGCATATTGTCCCCAACAATCTAGGTCCTCATTTTATCGACCTAGGAAGGATGGAAGGCTGAGTCAACTTTGAGCCTGGTGGGATTCAAACTGCCAAATTGCAGTCAGCTGGAAGTTAGCAGAAGTACTGCAGTACTGCATTCTAACCACTATGCCATCATGTCTCTTGTCTAACAAGTCTTTTGGAGAAAATACTCCCATCTAATCAACTACTTCTGCAAGAGTATTGTTTTTAAGTACTCAATGTTCTAAGCATTGCATACTCACAGCCACTTAAACAACTTTGTTAGTGTGTGTATAAAGAGTTATTACTTATGTTCCGTTTCATTTTGTATGATTAGCTGACGTTGAATTTCCTGAACTCACAAGCAATCCCACCATATCTTTGATTGATGCTGGTCTCACTATAAATACAGCATATCCATCAGTTCTGCATCCTGAGAGGCGTGTGAAGTTGATTCTATCTTTTGACTTCAGTGCTGGAGATCCTTTTCTGGTAATTCATTTAAACAAAGAAGCCATTTGACACATCTAGAATTCAGTTGAAGGATAATGCTTACATGATTCAGCAAGATGTATCTTATTTGTTTTTAAAAGTATACTTGAAAAGTAATGTAGATAGGAGATATTTAGAATTTGAATTAGATAAAATCTCATCCTGATATTTCCTTGGTAGTGCTGTACCTATTTCATGATAATTTCTTTTCATAAAATTATATGTTTCTATGGGAGAATCTTTAATACAATTTCTTCATATTTTGGTATTCCCTAATTCCAATAAAGTTTTGGAATTACTTGACTATTGAAGGGAAACATGATAAATTATTTTCCTCTTTCCAGGATTGAGTTCCTAGAGAACCTAGACTATAAATGGAACACATGAAATAACTATAAATATTCACTCTAATTAGCCAGCAACTATTCCTTTGTATTAATATTTTCTCTTTCCTCATTGGTTAGACAATTAAAAAAGCTGCTGAATATTGTGAAGCACATGCAATTCCATTTCCAAAAGTAGATGAGAATGCATTACAAGATCTAGATAGTCCATCAGATTGCTACATCTTCAGAGATGAAAACACACCAACTGTTATACATTGTCCATTATTCAACAAAATCAACTGCCCAGGTAACATGGAAATGAGAATCATGAGAAAAATGTGAAAAAAGTGTGGGGATAAACAATATTGAATATGTTACATTTGCTAAATCCTTAATGCTTAAACTAAAACAATTTATCTCTAATTTTTGTGTCTATCATATTGACACATTTTTATCTCTAATGCCATATTTATTTACTCCCTCTGTTTTTCTATTTAAAAATTTTCACAGAATTAAATCCTTTTTAGTAAGTCAAAACAGGATTTTGCAATGTCAAATATTTTGTTCTGTTGGTGGTGTCCAAAATCTGGGTAAGGATGTTTTAAAATATGAATACTTTTGGCTCTGAAATCCTCCTAACATTATAAAATAGTTCAATTTAAATCTGATTAGTTGTTAGAGTTTGCTAGGTCTGTACAAACAGGTTTCCAATAATTTGATACATGACTTTTCTCCTTGAGATAAAGAGATAACATGATCTTTTAAAACAAACTATGTAAATCAGTTGAAAATCATGACCAGTAATTCAATTATGTTTATGATGTAATCTATACATTATCTTGGGCAAAGAAATAATGATATGCTGCCTAAGAAGCAAACAGGGAAGAGAGGCAGAGCCAGGAAAAGAAACTTAGGAAAGACTTGCCTTAATGGATATATTAACAGTGGAGGCAGAAAGTTTGTGCCTTCAGAAATGCAAGATTATATAAATGTGGCTTGCAATAAGACAGAATTAGTTCATTTGGTCATGTTTCCTGTCTGGTTTACCTGGGAGATCTGACAGGACTGAAGAAACCTTTCAACATCCAATTCAATTCCAAATTTTATTGGTCACATACACAATCATACATGGGTACGATATGCAGTGAAATGCTTACACAACC
>JAEANM010018987.1:0-12487 GCA_017656035.1 Myanophis thanlyinensis | reverse complement strand
ATCAGTTATTCATTCAGTTATCTATCTACAATATTTATTTTAGTGATGAGGCTACAGACAGAAGTAGCTTCTCGTTAACTACAGCCGGATAGGCTCTCAGGAAACTGAAAAATATAACAATGAAATGATATTTGAGAAAGTAGCAAGAATCACACCGTAAGGGATTCCGCTTCTTCTTTTTTTAAATTGAGGCTTGAGGCAGGAGAATACATGAAATCTCAGTCCTAACAGACACCCAGTCTATCCTTCAGTGGAGAACCCATTTCCCGCTCAAAATTCCACCGATCTCCGATTCTTCATCACTAGAGGTTCATCCCAGACTTAAAAAAAAAACAACCCCAACTTGTTCAACCAATCAGCTTTCAGGAGCTGAACAGCCTCTACCAATGGAGAATAGCAGACTGCAGTAGTGGGTTCGCGATCGGGAACCGTTGCTCTAACGGTCGACAGTTGAGGCCAACTTCAAACGGGAGTTGAACGTCAAACTTTCGAGGGAAAACACTGAACCTCGTCATCTTCGTGAGGCACCATGGTGGGAAGTGGGACTTGGGTGTCTGGGTTTCGTTCAGTGGGGAGTGGGGTCGTAGCAGCTCTTTGAAGCCTCTTGGCGTAGTAATGCTATGAGGGAACCGCATGCGTAGGGTACGAGAATGATATGCTCGTGGAGGAATGTTGTCGCCTCATGCGAGTTTTTCCCGCGCGAACTTCGCCTCAGTCGGGACTTCGTACCTCCGAAAGACGCGATTCGGTCGAGGACATGAGTTGCCTGGCGCTGTATTCTCTTGTATTTGGCTAGGCACGAGGGCTGAAAGGCCCGCCGCCTCGGATTTGCCATGGTGCAAAGCGGAAAAGGGTTTTGGGGGGAGGGAATATAGTAGTCTTGGTGTTGAAGAACAGGGAATTAACAAGAAACGAGAGAGATTTGTCGCATAGATTTAGAGTCCATTGATTTGGCATTACAAGAGGTCGGTGAAAAAGAGCTAAAGAGTCCAGTGTGAAGAAGTGGCAAGAATGAGACATGGGAGGGGTTGAAGTATGAGGTATTACATAATTAAAGTTGAGATAAGAGATTTTATATAATAGCATAGTAGGTACAAAAGTATAATGTGTAAGTGTGTAGGCAGTAGAGAAAATGTATTCCTTCCCTTAACATTAAACTCTTTTCAAGATCATTTTTTTTAACTTGGGTGCCCTAAGGGCAATTGGTAAAGTAGTGCATTTAAAATAGACATTAGAAATCAAATAGATACATTATCAAAATACAGACCTGGCTCAATATACATTTTTGTGGTGCTTCATTATTATGCATACTTTCAAAAATAAGCATTAATCATGTCTTTTTTTAAAAAAAAAATTACATTTTATTTTTAAATAGCGTGAATGTATCTCTATCCATGTTGGACAAGCTGGAGTTCAGATTGGTAATGCTTGTTGGGAATTGTATTGTCTTGAGCATGGAATTCAGCCAGATGGTCAGATGCCCAGTGACAAAACCATAGGAGGTGGAGATGATTCCTTTAACACGTTTTTTAGTGAAACCGGTGCTGGCAAGCATGTACCTAGAGCTGTTTTTGTGGACCTTGAACCAACGGTTGTTGGTATGTATAAGGGCTTGAAAATATGGGATCAACATGTGGATGATCAGAAATAATTTACGCATATAAAATATTTGTTTTCATTATTTAGAAAAATAAGTAAAAAAATAGTTTTTTTCCCTAAATCAACCAGAATTTTTGGTGAAAGCAAGATGTGAACTAACACATCTTTTCATGCAGAGATTTGTCAGTCTGTGTGTCTATGGTTAATTTTAATTCCTGCAAAAAGAAACCCTATCTTTTGTTCAGAAATATTAGCCAGAAATGATCTCATAAGTATCTGAAGTATTTGTAATATTTTTGAATAATGTAAAAACATAATACATATGCTTAGCAAGAAATAAGAACAGTTGAATCTCTTCCAACTCAGTTATTCTCTTAAATACATTATTTCTGAGTTTGTGAAATATTAGAAATAATAAAACACTTCATTTTGAATTAGAATTAATCAATGTTTTGTTTTTTTAATCTTCAAAGATGAAGTGCGTACAGGTACTTACAGACAGTTATTTCATCCTGAGCAACTTATTACTGGAAAAGAAGATGCTGCTAACAATTATGCTAGAGGCCATTATACCATAGGAAAAGAGATTGTTGATCTAGTGCTGGATCGCATTCGAAAATTGGTGAGTCATTATAAGATGTGAATTAGAAAATACTTGCAAATAAAAATATGAAATTTGAAAATTTTAAAGTCAGGAGCATAGAAATTCTAGTCTTGTTTTCAAAAGTACCATGTTTAAAAAATACTTGGTCGGTTTAAGTAAGGAATGTATATTTAGAACTAAGGATACTATATTAATTTTTAAATTTTAATTTTAATTGACTGAAGTATTAATGCAAATATTTTAAATAAATGCAGTAGCAAATAATGTCTCTGTTAAATTTATACTGTTGAATTAAATATTCTGTTCAATGACTTCACTTTTTTTTGGGTTTTGGGGGGGTTGTCTTTTTGTAGGCTGATCTGTGTACTGGTCTACAAGGTTTCCTTATTTTCCATAGTTTTGGTGGAGGTACTGGCTCTGGATTTGCATCTTTGCTAATGGAAAGACTCTCAGTTGACTATGGGAAAAAATCAAAACTTGAATTTGCAATATACCCAGCTCCACAAGTATCCACTGCTGTGGTGGAGCCTTACAATTCTATCCTTACCACACATACCACATTGGAACATTCTGACTGTGCATTCATGGTGGATAATGAAGCTATTTATGATATATGTCGACGCAATCTTGACATTGAACGTCCAACTTACACCAACCTCAATCGTCTCATTGGTCAAATTGTATCTTCTATCACAGCTTCACTACGTTTTGATGGTGCTCTGAATGTAGATTTGACAGAATTTCAAACAAATCTTGTTCCTTACCCACGAATCCATTTCCCTTTGGCAACCTATGCTCCTGTCATTTCAGCTGAAAAGGCATACCATGAGCAGTTGTCAGTGGCTGAAATTACTAATGCTTGTTTTGAGCCAGCTAATCAGATGGTAAAATGTGATCCTCGCCATGGTAAATATATGGCTTGTTGCATGCTGTACAGAGGTGATGTAGTGCCAAAAGATGTCAATGCAGCTATTGCAACCATCAAGACAAAACGTACTATTCAGTTTGTGGATTGGTGTCCAACTGGATTCAAGGTACTATATTGTCGAATATAAACAAACATGGGGTATAATCTTGGTGAACTGCAATGATTTGTGTGAACATTTCCTAATATAAAAATAAAAACAGGATAAAACTATAATTAATAATAAGTCAATAAGACTGCATTTACCAGATAATTGTTTCCACATGAAGGGATTTTATCTCAGACATGTGAATGCAGGATGCTCCCAATTCTGAAAATGTTGATCAGATTAATTTTATTTGATCAATGTTTGTGTAGTGCTAAGTGTAGAGAAATGAAACTTGAGTACACTTTTTAAATTCTTTTTTGAATTTTAAAATAACTGGAGGTGGCAAGCATACCGAATAGTCCTACCTCTATTTTCTGTACAATACTTTGAGATAGATTGGGCTGCAAGAGTGAATAACCCAAAGTCACCCAGCTGGCTTTCAGTGAAATAAATCATGTTGTTACATGAACAGTCACTTCATTATGAGATGGGTGGCAAATAAATTCAATAAATAAATGCTGCATACCAAATTGCATTTTTTCCAGTTATTAGTCTGGTACAATAACTTAGGATAAATATTCTAAATGAAAGTGTGTGTATTAGAGCTTTAGTATATTTAAGGGAATTAAACCATTCCATTTATTAATTTGTCATGATAAAAATGAGGCAATTTGCATAGATTAGGGGTTTTCTTTATTTATGAATATATTCTCCGGCTCCCATTCTGATTCAAAGATACAGTTTCATGGCTAATTTTTTGTTTCTCATTATGCTTTTATCCACAAAATGCTTGGGGAGGAGGAAGGCAGGGAGGAAAGAAGTTTGGATTTGAAAATCCCTTGCACTATTGAGATGTTTTTGCCTTTCTTTAGGTGGGCATCAATTATCAGCCACCCACTGTGGTACCAGGAGGAGATTTGGCCAAGGTGCAACGTGCTGTATGTATGCTGAGTAACACTACTGCAATTGCAGAAGCTTGGGCTCGCATTGATCATAAATTTGATTTAATGTATGCTAAGAGAGCCTTTGTGCACTGGTATGTAGGGGAAGGAATGGAAGAAGGAGAATTTTCTGAAGCCCGAGAGGATCTAGCTGCACTTGAAAAAGATTATGAAGAAGTTGGTGTTGATTCTGTGGAAGCTGAAGCTGAAGAAGGAGAAGAATATTAAGCTGTCAGATGATATATTTTAATATTTTGTACTTCAAGTTCACTTGTTCAGTTCCAAATAAACATTTAAGAGTTCTAACAAGTTTAATAGCTATTATTTAAAATAGCTTTAAAACCATCCCTTGAAACAGTTTCTTATAAACTTTGAGTAAAGCATAAAATAAAAGTTTTCTGTAAAACTGTCTCAGAAACATATTCATCCATTCTTTATTTCTCCCTTTCATTCTTACAGGATAAAGTAAGTATTCTGAAATAGTCATTATAGTGTTATTGCATTTTAGAATGTATGTACATAATAAAAATGATATTGGGGATGTCATTGATTGTGTATATGGAATTTTATGTTAATTAAAGGAATATGAATAAGAAAATATTGTTGCTATCTAAATGGATTTGGTCTATAAAAGGCTCAGGAAGATGATCTGAATTTATTGACGTGTGCTATATTAATAGATTCCTGCTAGTCTGATTGTGCTCTCCCCACCCCCAAATCAATCGGAAGGTCAGTACAGTTCAATACCACCACCTTTGCAGGATATTTCTCAATATTTGCTTCAACCATCTCCCTGGCTCTACAGTGAGGCCTTTGTCAAGCAAATATATTTCTGGAATATTGCCACGTAAATAAAAGTTAGCAGTGATAGCATTCATCTTTTTAATCAATGCACCTTTTACACATTTAGGGTTTGGTATAGTAGCTTTAAACTATTAGAAGCTGGAGGACCTGAACAATTAAATAGATGCATAGCTGGTTTAATTACATTTGTACCCAACAAATTGTCATTGGTTCCTCATTAAATTGGAAACTTAAATAGAATATCATAAGGATCAATCCTGTACTTATACTCCAGTGAGAAGTGAAGAGACAAAGACTACTATTAAATTTGTAGATGAAATTTGGGTGTAATAGGGTTAGATTTTCACAATCTTCTAGGGTATGGAATTTTTCTAATTCCCTGGAATCCCTGACAAACTTAGTGACTGAAAATAGGTTATATTTGACAACCTATACCAGACATGGGCAGACTACAGCCCGCGGGACACACCCGGCCCATTGGGCTTTTTAATCCGGCCCGCGGAACTAGTTCTGCCCTCATAGTGGCAGCGTACCCGAGAGCGTGGCACCCTCAAGAAGCATGGCTCCCGCGGCTTCGCTGCAGGGTCGCTGCTGCCTCGGTGATTGGCGCGTTGTGAGCAACCTACGTGAGGCTGGGGCTGGGCGCAGGATGACAATGAGCGTCTGCTGCCCCCGCGCCCCTCGGCCGCAGGGCTAGTCCGGAGCACAAGGATGCTCTGCGCCTGCCGGGCCCCTCTCCCGCCGAAGAGGCCGCCGAGCCATCCGGGGAGGGCCGCAGGGAGCTGCCCAGCGAAGCGGGACAGGCTGCTGACACCCGTGTTTCTTTGCAGGCGTGGGATACTGAACGCAGCAGCCCTGGAGAAGGGAGCGGCGGGTGGGCGCGGTTCCGCAGTGGCAACACCGGCTCTTCTCCCGCCGCCCAGGTGCTGCTGATGGCGAAGAGCGGCTCCAGCAAGATAAGCATGCACTCCACTTCGCCAACTAAATCCCGCGATGGAGTGCATGCTCGTCTTGCCGGAGCTGTTTTTCACCATCAGCAGCACCTGGGCAGCGGGAGAAGAGCCGGCATTGCTGCTGCAGAGCCACGCGCACGCCCGCCCCCCTCCCGCTCCTGCCCGCCACCCTACCTTCTCCAGAGCTGCTGCGTTCGGCATCCCACGCCTGCAGACACGCGGGGAAGGGGGGCTGCGGGAGGGGGAGTAAGGGTGGGGGTGGGGGGAGCTGTGGGAGGGGGAGTAAGGGTGGGGGGGAGGGGAGCCCGTCATTGTGGCCCGCGAGTCAAAAACTGCCCACACCTGACCTATACCCATGATGGCGAACCTATGGCACGGGTGCCACATGTGGCATGCACAGCCATCTTGCTGGGCACACAAGCTGTCAGCCAAATTGCCTCCAGTTGAGCATGTACATGTGATTGCGTATGCACGACACAGCTGGTCTTTGGGCCTCGGTTGTGTATGCACGATTGCAGCAGGAAATCCAGCTGGTCTTCAGAGCTCATGCACACGCAATTGTTCATGTGTGTGTGAGTGCCTGTGCGCAGTGTGTGTGCATTGCACATGCAAAAGCTGCATGCATGGGCAGATAATGCAATTGCACATGCAATGCACATGGAGGAGCCGCACGCAAGTGCGGATGGCACACAAAGCATGTACTTTTCGGCACTCAGTAAAAGGTTCACCACCACTGACCTATATGGTATTCCTGCTGAGATGATTTTGGAAACCCTTATCACAATAGTTTTTCTAAGTAACATGACCGCTCATTCTGCAACGGTCTGCAAGAGTTGTCATTGCAAATCAACTTTGTATTTCTTTCAATAGCATAGCTATATTCGTTGTGTCATTCGGAAAATGTTATACTTTTTCTTACTGCTTTCCTATTAAGGCTACAGCACAGTACTTTCGTGTTTTAACAGACTATCATTACTCAAGTTCAGTGCTTTATATGGCATTAGCTGAATATTCAAACTAAAAAAATAAAGAGACTAGTTAAAGGATGAAAAAAAATTGATTACCACAATTATGTGCCCTCAAGTTGCCATTTCTTACCCACTAAAACCTCCAAGATGATCTGAGCCAATCTGACCCTTCAGGTTTTCTACTGCTGTGATTGAATCCATCCATGTTCCTGCTTGTCATTATTTTCCTCTTTCACCTTTTGCAGGGTTATAAACTCAAGAGAAATAGGTCTTTAAATAGTACATCCAAAAATATAATTTGAGGCTGATAACAAGCACACGTAACTAGGAAAAATTGAAAACCATTCAAACATTTTTTCTATAAAAACTTCAATTAAAAAAGCCATCCAGAAAAACACATAGTTTAGTAAAATATTTTATTACCTCAAACATTTTTTCTATAAAAACTTCAAAATAAAAATCATCTAGAAAAACACATAGTTTAGTAAAATATTTTATTACCTCATTTTTTGTAGATAAAATATACAAAGCATTAAATGTTTTCTTTCATCCCAGAGCAGCTTTTGCCAATTGGATGTCTATCCTTCAAAAGTATGAAACTTCAATTTGAAAAGCTGCCAAGCATGTTGGGAGATGGCTATCCCATAGTAATGATTTTTTTTACTCTTAAAATCTACTTCAGGTTTTTAAATACAGTATTTTCATGGTTTAGGTTTTCCACAAATTAACAAGATTAATGACCAAAGAAAATTATTGGTTTAAGAAAAGTTTGAGTTCTTAAAAAGTTGTAACTTGAGATCAAATTAGTAAAAAATAGTATCAAAGTAAGGTTTAAATATTAAGTTGGAAAAAATATTAATACTATGCTCTTGCATAAATTTTCTATACTCAGCGCATGTCTTTACAAAGAAACAACTCATACAATATCTGTGAAAAAGGCCAAAAAGCACAAAAACAATCTTTATGTCCAAGTTTTCTATTCCAGCTTTTCCTGTGTTTTTTTCCTTTATCTTCCTGTTCCCAACTCTAGACCTGAAGGATATCAGGTACTCTGAAAAGGCTATATTACTATATTATATTTTATTATCAGTCTATGAGAAATTAATGAGGATTAATATATAAATCATTGGTCTGATATCAAACACCAGTGACATAACAATTTAGTAACAGATTATGGTAGGCATATTTCTTTTCTTAGAAATTTTCTTACAAAAAGAGAAGCAAAGCCCAGGATACAAAAAATCTGAGTGGCAGTTTTCACAATGGCTGGCAAATTGCTGTGTCAACCACAAAAGTATTTGCAAAATGGCGGATGTGATGACACTTCTCAGTAGCTCGTTGATGGATATCTGGAAAAAAGAACCAGAAAAGAAAGGCAAATTAAATAGGTGTTTCTTGGATCTTTAGAGACAAAAAAAGAAAGAAAGAAATGCAACATTTTAATTTCTAAAGTCTGTAGAAATAAGAGCATAAAAACAATACAAATCACAGAAAGGGACATAAACATTACTGGCATTGTCATGTATTAATAAATCCAATTCTCAAAAGCTGTTTTCTCACCTTAAGGATTAACATAAAATAAAGATCCAAATATACTGTCAAAATAGAACAGTTTGTTACAGAAACATCTAGACAAACTTAAATGTTTGTTTTTTTAACACTGAATTTTAAAATGTCAATGAAGAACATAAATTTATCTTTCCTTAATCTCTAAACATTTGCAATTTAAAGCTGGGTATTTATTTAAACAATGTAGTCAGCTGTCCATCTGACTGAGGTTAACTCTAGGTGATGCATACAACAAAATACAAATACCATAATTTACCAAGTGCCTGGAGTTGGTGGTAAAATCTACTATCATTGAATTACCAGCCAGTACAGTTAGAAGCTCATTTGGATGACATGGTCTTGTAATGGGCCAACTGGAACTCAACAGGTCATTGACCTCCTAGAATGCCTGAATGGGGGATTTTCTTCTAATTTCCAAAAAAGGAAACATTGCTTTCAAGATGGTGTATCTTGGATTGGCTTCAACTTTGTTCAACCCTGGGATGGCTATTAGATGAAGTTCAACTATGAGGGTAGATACTCAGAAAGTCTCAAATAAGGTACCTTCAAGCCAGGGCAAGGAAGTTGTGTGGATGAGCCCATTATTATATATACAATTCATTAATGAGATATTAATATCATATAGGTAAGAACATTTAATTTAGAGTTAAGTACTATTTTAAAAATAGCTTCAATGTATCAGTATATTTCTTCTTTTGCCAATATTACATGTTGAATTGAAAAATAACTGCTATAAATTTACAGTCCATTTAAGAAGCACAATATAAAGTTCAGCAAAAGAAATAAAATGATGTTCCTCTTACATCCTCTTGCTATCCTATGGCCCAATCTGAAGGTTTCTTTCCCTTGGCAGAGTTTATGAATGTAGGAGCCAAACAGATCTGGGTCAGTGGCATGTTCTGTTACCATCCTTTCTTCCTGGATCATGTTAGTTTGTGGCAAATATTCCCCTTTCTGCAAAGAATTTACAATTCACTGAGAAATTACTTGTTTTAACATCTGGAAAGAAACATCTCTTCAACAAGTCCAAAACTATTATTTTCAATGTTCAACAATTTTTGATCCATTCAGAATATTACTTCAAGCAACAATAAATCATTTTTCTCATCTTAATCTATACACTGCAGTAACAATGGGATTAGTGCTGCAAAATGATTGCTAATTTGTATTTGCCTTATGATAACTCATCAATATGTATAAGAATTTCTCAATTCATAACATTCCTTTAAAAGTCAAAACCAAAATACTACAGAGACTGGGAATCCTACTGTCCTTTCTTTTAAGTCAAATATCAGGGTTCCATCAACCTACTACAGCTTTTCAAAGCTGCTTACTATTATTGGAACCACAAGGGAGGGTGCAATGGTTATAGACTATAGCTGTAATCAAATATAGAATAAAATGGATTTTTACTGACCTTTATATTAAGTGTCAGCTCCCAGAAATGCTTAAGTGGCATTACAATAGTAGTATTTAGCTCTCCAATGTAGCATTTATTTACTACCCAATCATAATAAGCTGTGAAACCCTGAAATCACACCAAATAAAATCGGGTTAAAAACAGGTTGAATGTGCTCAAAACAGATTCAAGAACTCTCACAGAACAATCTGGGCTATGGTAAAGGTGGCAGTGTTTGAATTGGCTTGGACATATTATGTTTCACATCACCGTTCAATCTTAGTACTCACTGGGTGATGCATTGTCTCAGGCCAAATTAAGGCATCCAGAGTAGAAACCCAGAGCCCACAAGTTCTAGCCCCGCCTTAGGCACAAAGCTAGCTTGGTCCAGTAACTCTCAGCTCTAGGAAGCAACGGCAAACTACTTCCAAAAAATTATGGTAAGAAAACTGTAGAGACTAGTCCAGGCAGTTACCAAGAGTCAACACTGACATGAAGGTACATATGCACAGCCCAATTTCACAAGTTTATTGTTGCAAATATTGTATTAGGAGACAAATCAATGTCAGGCACTTTGACATGCAGAGAAAAGGGTGCTAGAATCATATGATTTAATCTTTTATATCCTTCTCATAGGAAGCTAGTTTCCAGTTCCAGGAAACTATCAAGAGCCAGAACGAGATAGGAACAACAACCCCCACAAAAGCACATAAATACTAAAAGGCTATAAATGAGAGACTAAATTGATCAAAATTTCTAGCAGCACATATCTAATTAAGGCCAATAAATTAAATAAAATTTAAAAAAGGTTATTAAGGTACATTGTTCTCTCCATAGTACCATCCCATTATATGGGAGATATCAAACAGGGATATATATATAAACTGTAAGAAACTCAGGTAGCTCACAATGATATATTTCTTTTCACCAGTGGGAGATCAGGTACCCTACCCTGGCCCAGTAGTACCTACAAAGGTAAAAACTACAATGTGCTAGACCAAGAATAATGAATATGACTCCATCACTTTTTATTATTGGTGCACTTCTTAATAAAACTATTGAGGTAGCTGATGTGCTGGGCTAAACAATGGTACCTTATTAGGAGGGAAGAGAACATGCTGTATTTTTTTAAGTGAGGACAAAGGAGATCTTAAAATATGTTGCTAGTAAGATATTGAACACTCAGTTGAGAGTTATGGAAAAAGCTGCAACAATAATTATACATTTAAATCCACACACCTTGCATGATGAACACAAATTCAACTGTACTGATTATGGCTGAGGAAAATGGGTAAGGCAGTTCAGACACAAGTTTAGGGAATCAATAAAACTACAGGTATTTTTTTGATTGATGACCTGGCCGGATTATCAATCTCCTAAATATTTCCACATCTCTAATATGGTTCTCAGAAATGTGTGAATATTAAGCATTTAATTCTTAGAATTACAGATGAATTATAAGATTATAAAATTACATTTTCACATTCCTGTTAATAGGGAAGATTGGAAGCAACAGTCTGTGGACACTATTGATGTAAAGATACGTGGATATCTTTTACTTGGAAGTTACATAATACTCTGCATTTTATAGTGTAAGTAAAGAATTTTGTAACTGAGAAACCATTAGGTTTGAGGTGTCTTATTCACTGAGCATTCCTGTTCTGAGGCCAAAAATTTAGTTTAACCAGTCGATTTGAAAGATTTCACTGAGGCCATGATTATTATCAATAAATATATGCCCAGATTAAAACCAAACTACCTCCCAATGAAAGAAGTAGAATCTGAGTCTCCTTTGTTTGTTTCTCCATGTCTTATAAAACTGTAAGATCAAAGGAAAAAAAAGTTTGATATCACAGTTTTCCAACCTATTATATGCCTAGCTCATCAGGTTCCTTAAAATGCTTAGAATTGGTAGTAGGCTCTCCAACATGAATATTTTGCATTACTGAACTGCTGAGACAAACAGAGTTTTAATTTGATAATTACATTTTAGACATTAAAGGGGACCTGTGACAGTATTTGCTAGCTCAGAAAGGCAATGTGACCCACTGATGGCCAATGTGAATCCCCAGACTATCAAATCTCAAAAGAGCCATGTATAATATGGTTTAGACTAGAGCATGGATATCGAACCTTTTTCCTTGCCTAAACTACACTGCACAAAGAGGAATTGTCTTGGGACACATATAAAATATATAATTAATATGTATAGATCATATAATAATGTTTAAAGTTTATTATCTTGAGTGGTTGTGTTACTAACTGTCCAGGGCTTCATGCAGCCTTTCAGCCACGGGTTGGAAACATCTGGTTTAGAATGTTAGATGTCAGATGGTGAGACACATTCAGTTCCCATTCAACAATAAAATCTCTGGTTGGCGAGTTCCCTATCTTTTAGATTTCAAATTATATCTGAAAATTGTTATGAAAATATATTGAAAGGAGAGTATTATATATACTTATGGGACCGCCTGTTGCCACCATCAGCCTCCAACCGACCGGTGCATTCCCACAGGGCAGGCCTCCTTGGGGTTCCACCGTCGGGTCGATGTCGCCTGACGGCCCCGAGGATTCGGGCCTTCTCTGTGGCTGCGCCCTCCTTATGGAATGAACTCCCTCCTGAGATTCGGACCATTA
>JAEANM010018986.1:0-12488 GCA_017656035.1 Myanophis thanlyinensis | reverse complement strand
TTGCTCACAGAAACTGCCTCTCCCCTTATTACATTGTAACTTTGGTGAAGTTTAATTCTGTGCTTGGTGATGTTTACTCCTGTGGCTATACCCACAGAACCGGTAGTAAAAAAAAAATTGAATTTCACCACTGATGCACAGGACCAAAAACAAACTGGGACAGATTTATGAGTATCATGCCATCTATGGAAGACTTCACCCACACCTATCTCGACAACCTCTACATGGGTGCTGAAACCTCCCAGAATAAGAATCTTAAGGAACCGTAGTGCCATACTAAAAAATCACCCTATATACGGTAATTCCACAAGGGAGACGGTTGTAGAACAGTCCACTAACACTAACCCTACACCGTCCCAGCAGTCTAACCCCACTCCACCCTACCCCCAATATAAGCAGACACTTGAAATGGACATATTTTCAGATGGAACTTCTAGTCACTAATTCCTACAGACATATAGCCATGTCCCCCTCTCCAGCTTCACATCCCAGTCTATTATATTCTTTTCTCAACCGTGTTTTCATGATACATGCCAGGTTAGTACTTTCATCCAGGATTAAATTTTTCATCATGATCTTACTTGCAAAGGATAGCAATGAAAAGAAGGACTGTCAGGTCACTCATTTTCTTTTGTCATTTTTAACTTATTTGTTTGAAAGGAGAGAGGGAAGTATGAAAAACTAGCCAGACACCTGCTCTTCTTTTCCTGCAAGGCCAAGGAAAGTAGGAAAACAATTGCAGCTACCCATTGTTCTCCCCCTAATAATTATCTTAATATTTACTCCCTCCGTTCTTTATTTTCCCCCATCTCCCTGGCACATCTAATAAGACTATGCAGCAATAACAGCAGCAAATTAGAGCCCCAGTTTCTTTCCTTTATAGGATAATAGCATGGCTCTTTACAGCCACTTTAAAACTTCACATGCAATGACTGATGCTTCAGGGTAGCATTTCTCCAGGAGCTGATGAAGCCTCCTGCAGACCCAAATGGAGCAATGGATGAAAGATAGACAAATAGCTAGATGGTAAAGTGTTTCCCCATTTTTCTTATATCCTATATCTGATAGGGCAGTTATTGCCTCTCTCACTATTATTAAACGGAATATATAAAGCGTTTCACCAATCTCCACAGTTTACAAAGTTGTATTTGAGCTGATTTTTTTCCCCTATCATAATCTACACAATACTTTCAGTAGGAGAATATCTAATAGTCACATCCAAAATGTACCTAGTTTCGTCTTCCTAACATTTTTTTATAAATTCTGTCACGTATTCAAGCTTTCTCTAATAAAAGTTTAAAAAATAGCTGAGTTAAACAACACAGCTATTTGATAATGGTTTGATTTTCTTCCCCCTTCAATATGTTTTTTTCTGGGTTAATTATAAATGCATTACAGGGAGTCTTCAGTTAATGATGAACATTGGGAGCAGAATTTCTGTTGCTAAATTATGAGGCCATAAAGTGCAATATCATGTGACTGCATCACTTAGTGATGGCAATCCTCCCTGTTGCTACCACTATGTAAAGATCATGGATCATTAAGAAAGTCCCAGGCAGCTTGCAAGCAGGCTGACAGGTAGGTTAAGTGATTACTGCCTGGCCAGGAGGATGTGCAGGTGACCAGAGAGGCACAAGTGCAACAGGATGGGGCTGTTGCTGAGCAGGGATAGGTGTGTGGGCAGCCTACAAGATCCCTATCACATGACCATAGAAGTGTTGGGATAGCCAGAATACCAGGGACTAGTCATTAATTACCATTTATTCAGTGCCAACTTTGAATGGTCAGTGCCAAATTTGAATGGTCACTGAACAAGTGTTTGTTAAAGAAGTATTATCAGCATACTAAGATAAAGGATACCACATAAACTATATAATTTTCATCATTTTTGTCAAGATCACCCAATGTCAGATGACCCAATTTATCTAATTTATGCAGAAATCAATATGATCTAAGCATAAGGAAAAATGTTTAACTTCAGTAAGATTTGTTTGCTTCATGTTCTGTGGAATGCTTTTTCTTTTAAGACTCTTCTAGATGATGCCTTTATAGCAATACAACATTTAATTGATTTGATCTTATAATGGGTGTCCAGTGTCCATAAAGGACAAAAACCATGTGTGTAATGATTACACAGTTGCCATGACTCACGTGTAATGCAAGTACATAATTGGAGTGTTTACATAATATCATGAGTCATTGTTCTGATATCATCTCAGCTTGTTACAAATGCTGCTAGAAATTGTCCCATTTGTAATTAAAGCTGAGAGTGCTAATTTAAGAGTCTGCTTATAAGGGATTAATATTTTATCCAATGCAGCAAGCGCCAATATGCTTAATTATCATTAATGACAGGACCAAGAAATTAGAGTCCTTCTTGAATACCCAGTTAAGGTGTTTCTTGTAATGGGAGTAGGAAACATATGCAGTTTATCCAAACGTTGCTATCTAGTTCAGATCTGGTAGCCCTAATTTTTTTCATTTTATCTACATATTAACCAGAAACAAAAAAATAATGGGAATAGGTAAAGATGACAACACCTTCTATAATTTATTTATTTAAAAATACTGAGTGACTTTCTTCTTGTTATTTATTATTCAAATCATGGCCATCTTGTTCTTTTTGCTCTTTTCTCCTGTTCTGTACCACAACTATTTTGTTATGCAACGTTTTATTTATCTGGCTTATAGGCAGTTACAAGAGTATATGTGTCCATATATGAGCACGTGCACGCATACACAATTTTATCTTAAAACATGAGATTTCTACTTGCCAATATTCACTTAACACCCAGTGGTTTCTTTTGAACAACATTGTTAATCTGCTAGTTTATGGTAAGAATTGTTATTATGACTTGGAATAGATACAATAATAGGTACAGCTAAAGGTAAACTGTCTGGTCATGTCAACTCTAGGGGATGATGCTTATCTCCGTTTCTTAGCCAAGAAAGTCAATGTTGTCCGAAGATATTTCCATAGTCACATGACCAGCATGACTATACCCCAAGGCGCATGGAGCCTTCCCACCGGTGGTTCCTATTTATCTACTTGCATTTGCATGCTTTCAAACTGCTAGGTTGGCAGGAGCTGGGGCAGGGAGTTCACTCTGTCATATGGTGCTCAGGTCTGGAACCCAGACTGTCAACTTTTGAGCTGACAAGCTCAGTGTCTTTAACCATGGTGCCATTGTGCCCCTATATTTAAAAACAGAAGTGGTTAATTTTGAGATGTGTTATAGTAAAGACCAAGAAAAATTCTATGCCAAATATAATCATTGTAATCTTACAAATTTTATTTCAGATGCTTGTTGCCAGATCTATAGAACATTGTGACATAAAAGCTCTGTTATGGCATCTGTCCACTAGGACATTTTGGACTATTTAAAACTACCATTTCCTTTTACCATGATTTTTGATAGTTGTGTGTTAGGATGGATATCAATGGTTGTGTTTCTTTCTGTCATTTAGTCACCAGGCCAAACTTCTATCATCAGGTCAACTAGATAACTGATTTCCCTACTTCTTAAGGTGACCTTCAAACATAGTATCCATGGATTTTATTACTGATATCCCATATACTAAGGCCTGAGATGCCTTTCTGGTGGTAGCTGACCTTTTTTTAAAGGTGGTTCATTTCATTCCCTTTTGGGGCCTCCTAAGAAAACTCATTTATTTATTTGACAAGTTTTCCTGAACCACAGCTTATCAAGACATTTAATTTCTGATAGAGATACATAGCTCACATGGCATATTTTTGGACAGCTGTATTTCAACTATTGGATCCTAAGCCCCACCTGTTCTTGGTCATCATCCATAGTCGGATGTGGAAATGGAGAAGATAAATGCCACCTTAGGGTAATATCTTTGTTGCTATGTAAACTATTAATATGACAACTGGCTTATAATAACACCGTTCATGCCTCTATGCAGATGTCACCATTTCAGGCCACTTACAGCTACCAACCGTGCCTCCTGCCAAATATTTCCTAGCTTTTCCCCATTCTACATACCCTCCATTTCTCCAATAACTGCAAGAACTCTCTCATACAAAGGTCTTCTACAAGAGCTCCACCAGTGGTAGAATTCAATCTATTTTACTACCGCTTCTGTGGGCATGGCTCAGTGGGTGTGGCTGGGGGGGGGGTCATGTGACTCGGGCAGTTTCTGTAAGCAGGGCAATAAAGATTAGGCTAGAAACAACACCAGGATGATTTTTTCCCTGCCTTCCTTACAGGATTAACCCTGTAAAGTGGGAAAAAAAAACAAAAGGAGATTTCTTCTAACAACTGGTTCTCCGAACTGCTTAGAAAATTTGCTACTGGTTCTAGCCATCAGATTTCTCCCCTCCATTTGACATCTAAGAAGTACAATGTCAAATTCATTGCATTATTTCCAGTATTTGCACAGTTCAATACTGACATCTTTTATCTGCAGCTTCCAGCCGTACTCACAATGTACAGCTTTCCACAATTGCTTCCTGGTTCTGAACTGTCCCCTGCAAAGGGAAGGAAATTTCCTTACTTCCAATTGTCTAAGTGTTAGGAAAAGGTGGGGAGAAAATCTGGAAAGAAAGAAACTTCTCCAATTTTAAAAAAAATGAAAATTCTCCCCTTTAAATCTGGGAAGTGTGTGTGTGTGGGGGGGGGGTTGTTTTCCTGTCAGCTCCTGCTTACAAAATGTAGAAATGGAAAAAAACACAAGTTCATTCTTCCAATGTCTAGTAGGTGGAATAAAGGAGATACTCCTGGTACAAACAAGTCCAAGAAAGGAGAGGAAAAAGAAAATGGAGAGCTGATGTTAGATTTGAAGTTGGTAAAGCAAGAAGCAAATAAGTTCAAAGCAGGCAAAACCATTCTGTAAACACAATGGAGGATCCCTTCACATTCCCTTATGTGAAAAAAGCAATGACAAGTCTATCGTCACAAAAGGATATATATTTTTGTATTCTATACTAAACATGGCTTCTTCTAATTTGTGTTTACTTAACCATAATAATTTTTGCTGTCATTTAATCATGGAATATAGGAGATCAAGTATTGGAAGAGTCACAAGTGAAGCCATAACTACATAACCAGGGAAATCAAGGTTGCTTTCACTCCTATGTCCAGGTCTAAGGCCAGATAGGAGTGTAGCTGGATAATTGGTTTATTAACCAACCTGTCTAATTTATTTTTCAGATAAGGGAAAGAAGACTTGAAGGCTTTGATTCTATATAAATATCATTGCTGCTTCAAGTGTAATTATTATGACTTTTATTCAGAATCAAACAATTTGATGCGATACTGCTTAATTGTTAAAAACCATTTGCAAAAAGCTAAGCGCCTCTAACTAAATTCATAGCACTGGAGTTGTAAACATGCAAATAGATGCGAAAGAAACAAGGGAGATGGCTACTAATGTCATAAGGTTATTTTAACCCAGACACACAGTATTGTTTCAAGCATTATAGCCTTGGAATAGAGCTGGTATGAGGGCTGGCCTTGGAAAGCAGCCTTGGACCAGAGCAGCATTTTGTAAACACAGACCAGGTGCAACTAATCATCCATCATGAGACTTGGAGAAAAAAAAAAACCACAGGATTTAAACCTGGGGGAGTACAATTATATAGAACCCATTCTTAACCTTTGCCATAACCAAGGTTGTTTGTGTCTGCAATAAAGTATCTTAGCTACTTAAATCAAGTCTCTGACTTCCTATGCCAATTACATGTATTAGAGAAATAATTATTTTAGTGTCCTGGGATATCTTATAATGGGAAAGGAAAAGAAATATTTCTTTTATTTCCCTAGATGATAAATTAAACAGTCATTTACCTTCTCTATTATCTCCCATGTTAGAAAACAGCCCAGAAACAACAAGTGATACTTGTCTATGAATATAAAAGTTGTCTAGAAAGGCATAACATTTTTGCAATATTATCTCTATCGACCAGCAATTTTTCTGTAATGTTCAGTTCTGCCTTTCACTTCTCTGAGTTTTCTGTCTTAAACAATACAAATTTATTTCACCAAATGGACTTTATGCACAATTCTACTCAGAAATGTTTTGCTGACCATATTATATCATAGTATTTTAATCATAGTAGATACCTTTTGTCATCCAACTGCACATCTTTTCCTAATTATATTATTTTCCTTTCATCTCAATTCCTCCCCCCAACTCATATTTATTCCCTATATCAGTGGTGGCGAACCTTTTACTTACTGAGTGCTGAAAAGTATGCACTTTGCACATGCATCTGCACCTGCGTGTGGCTCCTCCACGTGCGCTGCATGTGTGCAAGTGCACCATCTGTGCATACATGCAACTTTTGCATGTGCAATGCACGCACGCTGCATGCAGGCACTCACACACGCACGAGCAATCGTGTGTGCATGCACAGGAGAGCTCCGAAAACTAGCTGTATTTCCTGCTGCAATCGCACTCATACACAGTGGAGGCCCGAAGACCAGCTGGGTCTCTGCAATCATACATGCGTGTGTGTGCAATCGCATGTGCATGCTCAGCTGGAGGTAAGTTGGCCGACAGTTTGTGTGCCCAGCAAGATGGCTCTGCGTGCCACCTGTGGCACCCATGCCATAGGTTCACCGTCACGGCCCTATATCTTTCTCCTCTTAAATACATCTGTGTACATTTGGCCTGTGCACGAAGCTTTCTAGAAAGCATAGTCTGCTCTGAATACCATGCCAAGCACTGTTCTAATAATACTACCCTAGCTCTAACATTCCTATCATCCATGGTTATTTTTGTATATTGGAATCGCTTTCTTGGTCACAGAATTACTGCTGCTCTGGGCAGGAAGTAAGCTAGGATGGAACATAGATAAAATAGGTACCTGTACTATCTCATCCAATTTCCTCAGCAATGTTTTAGGATCCGGTAGAAATTAAGCTCAGGACATCAGTTACACTGATGCCAAAGTAGGAACATTAGATAAGGAAGGGGCTATATAAACTTTTGGCAGGTACCACAACCTGGAATGTTGGGCTACATAACATTGCTTGCAACCCTGCAGTGTATGATGGTGTTAGCTAGGATTACATTAAAGGAACTCACATAAAGATCATTGAAGGAAGAGAGGACAATTCATGCTCCATCACTCTTATACTTGAACAGATGATTATTATTAATTCTCTATTTGAATATAGAAATGAAATGATGTATTTTAAAGGGTTTCTTAATACAAACCTGCAAGATACCATTTTTTTCTGCTATAGCACAAGATAAGCACAAATATAATTACACTGATTAAACTGACTTTCCTCAAAGTTTAAGACAGGAGAGTTGTTTCCATATTTTTTTTCTGTTCCTACTTTACCTTTACTTTTCATGGGGGTAAATCCATTTCATTTTTATTTTATAAAAATTATTTAGGTAAGCAACGTTAGAACTGGCTTTTTAATTGACACAAGAGTAGGATGGTTCAATTCCATGAATATCTAGTATTTGTTAAAGAGACAAAAAAAATCTTGAGTATTATGTGGGGGTAGGGATATAGATCTGTACATGAGTAGGTTGTATATCTGAAAATACTCTAGAGGTGGGAAAAAGATTAGCCTAACTCCAGCCTTTCCCAATCTGGCCATCTTTAAATGAGTTACCTTGAAATACCATAATCCTTGGACTAAAAATCTTGCTAACTAAGAAGCTGAAGTTTAACTCATCCAAGAGATACATGATTAGAACAGTCTGGTGTATTCGCAGTATCCATATAAATTAATATTTGCTTATAAATACATATGTTTATGGTCATACACATTGATCCATGGGGATCCGTAGTGATTAAAATGTCACTATTTCATCCAAAGAGATTTCATGCTTGGTTTCAAGTATATTATAATACTGGTTTTGTACGCAGATACATTTATAGGGAGCCTAAAATATAGGGCCCTCTAGGAATCATAAAATATTAGGTAGGGGAACAAAATTTTTTAGGTTGAAGACAGTTTTTAAAGAAAGCTCCATAATTTAAGAGAAAAATCTCTATATCCATTTTAACCTAGCAAAATTTTTGAAATGAAGATGAAAGGATGCAAATTGAATGTGATAATTGATTCCTGTTTTCAAGTACTTTCATTTGGGGGGGAATGGGGAGAGGGAGATTTTCTTATCCTTTGATGAAGATGCCCTTGCTGAACTGAACAACACCCAAGAAAGGCGTAGTCCCTTGCAATTTAGCAGTTGAATTATCTGGCGGGTTTTTTGTGTCTGGTTTGGCTTTTCCTCTAACCCCACCCACCTACCTACTTCCATGTGCAGACATTGATAGTGCTTCTTGACTAGCTGATTCATTGCAATGTGCACAGCGTTGAGAAGTACAACACAACCCACATGGATTTGTGCTGTTTAGGATTAGTTAAACCACATTTTTTCAAAGCTGTTTCTCTAAGGATGAACTTCTGCATTGAAGATAAAATGCTTTTTTCCCTGAATCACTTACATCTCTACCTAGAAACACATTTGGCAGTGGAGGGATTAGTTTTCCTTTATGGCTGATTATTAAAAACAAAATGGCATACCGTACAGTGGTCCTCGACTTACAACCACAACTGAGCACAAAATTTATGTTGCTAAGCGAGACGGTTGTGATTTTTGCCCCATTTCACAACCTTTCTCACCATGGTTGTTAAGTGAATCACTGCAGTGGTTCAGTTAGTAACATGGTTGTTAAGTGAATCTGGCTTCCCCCATTGACTTTGCTTGTCAGAAGGTTGCAAAAGATGGTTACATGATCCTGTACATTGCATAAATATGAAAGTTGCCAAGCACCTGAATTTTGATCATATGACCACAGGCATGCTGCAATGGTCATAAGTTGAAAAACAGTCATAAATCACTTTTTTCAGTGTTGCTGTAACCTTGAATGGTCGCTAAGTGAACTGTTGTAAGTCAAGGACTACCTGTACTAACTTGGTTGCTAGGAGCATTGGTTCATCATCTGGAGAGCTTCAGGTTTCCCACCTTTTAACAATTAGCACATAAACACACACACACTTCTCTCCTCTATTACTCTTATATATTATTTCTTGCATTTTACCTTTCTTTGGAATAATCAGTTAAATACTAAATGATAAATGTATATCTACCTATTAAATTCTGACATTCCACTGCAGAAAATAAAAGCAGGTAGTCTAATTGTGGTGGGAGAAGCTTTCCATGGAAAGGAAAATATATTTCTTTTGGATATCTATTTATTTTTTGAGGGTGTGTATGCCATATGCTTTTATGCTATAAGCCATCTTTCTAGTGGAATGTGTGCTATAGTACCATGAAATGCATTTGTTGTTCCCACTGTTAACTGGAAACACTATAATACAGACAGATATAACAGACAATCCTATGATAAATTCCAGCCATACTTCATTCAGTTCTACCAGTTTTCAATTTGCAGACTTCTCTGACAACATTGCAAAGTTAGAGGCAAATTAAACAGCAAAACTTTTATCGTTTGTTTTAAAAAGAGAAATATTATGACCAGGTATGTGTGTGAGACCCAGAAATGCACTCCCATCAAGTTAATCAAACTCTTTCTTTCCATAGGATAGAACCTTAAATAAAGATACCATGCTGAAAGTAAAAATGCTGCCTCAAGCAAAGCATTTCAAAAGTAGTTGTAAGTCTGATGCTAATACTTTCACTGAATAGGAGTGGTGTTTTAGTATTCAAAACTGCTACTGTATTGTTGGCCAACTATATTTCTAAGCGTGCATGCACACATGCTTGCACACACACACACACACATGTAAACACACATTATCCATAAAAGGTGCCTACCGCAAATTTCCTTGGCCCCAGGTAGGTAAGATTTTATGGTAGTCTTCATACAGGCAATTCCATAACTATATGCTTGCATTAAAGCAGTAACAATGAATGGCAACTGCCTCTTTCTCCCTCCTTCCATAGGCTGGCACGATAGAGAGGGTGGGGAAAACGTGCATGCCAATGCAATTCATTTCAAAGATATAGATAGCAAGTGTGCGCTAAAACTATCTACAAACAGCTGTCATTTCAAAACAGCTCTAAGAGGATCAGGTTTTCTCTTGAACCCCCAGCATATATCTGTAGAACATGGGCAGCAACTGGGAGTCACTATCAGTTTCCATAACACCTTTTAGCATGCAGAATCTTGAATAACTGTAATGCCTTTCATAGTACCCTGATAACAATTCAGCACAGTAGTTCAAACTGCAGAATGTAACTTGCCTAAATCACCTAACAAACCACATGATTTAGGAGTAACTTTCTATCATCCATTGCATTAAGATTCCAATTCTTATTCCTCTGCCATGATAAACAATTAAAAGATATAGCCAGTTACAGTGAGATGAAGGAAGTTTTGCAGAAGCATCATGATTGCTATCCCTTCAATTTAATTGAAAATTGAGGATAAATGTCAAAGGATCATAAAAAGCAAAACATAAGTGTTTTCTGTTTTGCAACAGATTTTGTTCTATTGGAAAAAGTGAGCTTCAATAAAATAGAAAGGCCAGTGACCACTAGCTGAGTCCAATATCTATGGAGATTCTCAATCATCTAGAGGTCCCAAAGGTGCATTTTCCAGGTGCTTTGGGAAAAGCACCTTTGGGGCAGCTTGATGTCTGAATTTGTTCCATTTAAAATCATTTATTTTATAATACAAACTAGGAAAATTAGTAATGCCTCTTTTGCCTTTTATTTGTAAATTCCATCAAGTTTGATAATTGTTATCCTAGTGATCACTTCATTATTTCTGTTAAAAGTTCAAGATCATCTTTCTTACTAAACAAATGAGTTATTTACTACCAATCTCTGCTATCAGAAAAAAGACATTGTTTTGTCCTCTGTGGCACAATTTCAGTGCATACAATTAATTTTTACAAACTGGCAATATGCAGCTGTGCCAAAATAACGGAAAGAACCAATCAGGCAGGCAGATCATCAACATAAGTGGAAAAGACTGCTTCCATTCACTGTCTTCTGTGATACTATTTGCCCTTCTGGCTAATAGGCCCCCCAAGACTGTACACACATCTCTATACTCACATCTATCAACTCCACTGCTTCTACTACATTAATAGAGTGGAGGAAATATACCTATTTCAAAAATACCTTGAAAGAAAATAAGGTTTATGAAAACAATTGAAAAATTGAAAACAATTTTATCTTTTATATAAAATGTATTCAGTCCATATTATATTCAGTGAACCCTGGCACAGAAAAAAAACTTCAGTAAAATAACTTTATAATGAATGAGAAAATAAGAAGTAACACATTGCAAAATAATGCTTTAAAAATCCTGATACCGTATAATACAACCTAATTCTAGCCTGCAGTATATTAACTTTGCAGTAATATGTTAATGTATCAATAACTTTTTATATGCTAAATAAATGTTGATATAATATTTAAACTACAGCTCTGCTAGCACTTTCAAGTGAATCTCTGTTTGACTGAACCAGGGCCAAAATTCAGAGTTACTTCATCTAATGATTTAGAAATGCACATGTAAGGTAGGGAGACAAACTGCTCCAGAAGAACAGGCACAGAATATAAAATTTTCCTTTTTTTTTTTTTACTTGGTCACAATTCTGCACACATTTACTAATAATTCAATGCTACAAGTAGCTATTTTGTTTACATTTTGAATGGGTATCAAATACGGTGTTACTATCTTGCCAGCAACATCAGGAAAACACAAGTCATAAATACATACTTTTGAGCATTGCTTTTGTTTTGATAGATGTTCAGCAAAATTTGCATTACCTCACCATCCCTGAAGCATTGAATTCTGCAGACGTTATTTTAAATAGTTGGCATACATTCAGTTAAACTCTTCTAATCTCAGATAACTATAAACACAATCATGTTAGTATGTTGACATCTGAGATCTCTTCTATCAATTCATTTTAAACGCAAACAAAAAGTATTATATTCCCAGTATGAGCTTGCTCATTTCAAATCAGTTTTCACATTTATTGTCCTTCAGTTAACCATAAAATACATAATTCTAAAATATCCAAAATAAAACTCTCCGTTGTTTTATAATCTTTTAATGAAGACAGACAAACAAACTGAACCGGAAAAAGATTAGTGCCTAAAGTATTTTAAAATACTTGCAAGGAGAATGCTATATGAGGCCATCTCCAAATTTTAAAAAAATTGTTTTGGAAACCCGTTTCAGTGCTTCAATTCAGTTTGAAAGCTAGGAATTCAACTAAGAGCCAAATTTAACCAATAATCTTTATTGTTCAAAGTCTTAAATGCTTGTGGTGGGCCACAAGCATTTAATATTCTTTGGGGACAAATCAGTTTAGATTCACCTCAACTTTGATTCCGTTATTTAGGCAGGTAACTCAGCAACTCTTTGTCCTGATATTTTAATTTTTCAGCTTAAAAATCTTAAGAATGGACGGGAAACATTATATATTTATATTATATTTATATTTATTAAATTTATATACCGCCCCCTCTCCCGAAGGACTCGGGGCGGTGAACAGCAGATAAAAACA
>JAEANM010018985.1:0-12488 GCA_017656035.1 Myanophis thanlyinensis | reverse complement strand
ATTTATATACCGCCCCCTCTCCCTAGGGACTCGATCCATATGAGAACCCCAACCACACTGCCAAAATGATTTGGGTTCATTCTAAGAAATAGTCCTTTCTTCCATTTCCATTTTCCTTTCTTTTCCTGTTCCTGACCACATTTTTGGATTTAATATTATGAATTCTTATTTCCTATTGTAAAAGTGTTTCCATAAAGCTAAAAGTTGAACTAAAAAAAAATCCAAGATCTTCTATGAGCAAGGCATATGTTCTTCACTATACCAACAGAATCACACTTCATGCTTTTTCCATTGCTGCTCACTTTTATTATTGTGTTGTATGAGATTTACACCCTGTGATTACTATAGTAAGATTCAAGACTTTTGAGCATTTTGCTCAACAAGAGTCTGGGCAGTTATCCACCTTGTAGTCTGTTCATAGTATCACCTGAATGAATGTGAGTGACTGCCAAGACAATACCTATATATCTTTCAGTTCTTCTTGTAATATTGCTCCATATGATTCAGGTGCTGATATTTTTTTTTTTTCAATGTCTCACATTCCTTTTTGATGGAATGCCCCAGAGGACGCAATATGAGCTGTGCACTTTGAACCATCCATTTCCTACTCCTTTCTGATGATATGTAAATAATGTGAGCCAGGCCTTGTGGAGTCTTCTCAAACTCCATGGAAAATACCAGCATTAGTTCCACAAGCAATCAATCATCTCATGTTCAAGCTTCAGTTATAGAGATGAAAAAACTTCCAGCATGAGACTTCATTCCTAAGGTGGGTGGTTCATAGTGAAAATACAATAGTCTTGTCCTCACTATCCAAATTAGAAAGCATTTTGAAATGATTACTAAAGAAATTGAAAAAAATAATGAGAATATTTTTGAAACTGCATTCAATTTTCTGACATAAGAAAGAAATGGTAAATGTGTTGTTTGTTTGCTTATGAGTCATTGTCTTCCAATCTTGTGGTTACTGAGGTAACATAGAAACATAATTTTCTTTTTAAAAACAAATGAAAATTTCTAATTGTAATCACACTTTGTATTCATTTTCCAGATCAAAGTTTAGACTAAAAGGCATCTGAGCTACAATTCTGAAGAAAAAAAAATAATTGTATATAAGTTCTATTGAAATAAATGAAATATCTTAGTTTCAATTACTTTTACTCACATTGCTAAGACAAAGAAATAAAGTGGCATAACCTATATATAAAACCATATACATAAATACATTCTCAAATTACAAAAAAATAGAATAGATAAGTGGGTTATTATACATTATTATGATGATTGTGTTGGAGGAGACATATATTAGCTTGTGTCAATTTACAGCATGTTAATAGATCTGACTAATTTTATTTTCAGAAAATATCATTTGAAGAGTAATATATAGATACCTGAACATCTCTTCCCTAATGGACCGTGGATTGAGGAATTTCAGTGACTCATGATTAGACATAAGCCTGACAGTCATTTAATTTGATTTTTACCTGTGTTTTATAGAGGAATGAAGCACAATAATAGATTGTTTGCATACACAGTTTAGTTTCTCATCCACTCCCAAATGCTAAAATAGCCATGATACCTAGACACAGACTAGTTAATTTCTGGCCATTTTAAATGGTTTTAATTTTATCTTATGCAATGCAGAATTGGTTCAAATTGGTCTTAACTTGACAATATATGCACCCTTTGTGAAACAGTGACTACATTTCTGTCTATATCTCTCATTCTATCTCTATTTCTGTATCTCTTCTATCTGTCTGTCTCTATAAAATAATAAAATCATAGATTGGAAAAGAACTCAGAATTGATGTGATCACTTGCTGCCCATGAAGGAAATTTACCTTTTCATATATACATGGACCCTATTTTTTTTAAAAAAGGAACTTCTTATGAAGGAGTCTACCATAATGGCTACTCTCACAAGGTTGTATTAAAGCTATTCCCTATGATCCAAATTCAAGCAACTGTGATTGATTTTATCAGCAAATATTTAGCAAGAATGTTAGAGGTGTTTCTGCCCATCCCTTACAACCTTGAACAAAATTGCTTGTAACACTCTGTGCCAATAAAGCAGAAGTACAAAAATATTGTTCTGTTGTTGCTTTTATCACACAATGGAGAACCTGAAATGTAGGTATACTTATATTCAATTATATTTGCCTTTTATCTTCCTCCATCAGTATTTACTTACTTCTCATTTCTGAGTGTCAGTATCCATGCTACATCAGTATTATCATATTAATACTAATATGTTATGTATTTCTTGCCGAGGCTGTTTGGAATCACCACAACAAAGAAAAATGCAGCACAAAAACCAGGTAGAAAACATTTCTTTCCACACTGTGGCAAAGAAGAATGATAATTTGTTTAATTGAGATGTTCTATGTTGACTCATATCCTTGATTGGTAATGTCTGACTGTAGCAGCAATCTTAAACATGCTGAAATATTAGTAATCCATGTTACACTAAATGGGACCTTTTGGTATGTGCAGAGGGGGGTAGTTGCATATAAAATTTCAGTAAAGCAAATTCCTAATTAACTTCTGAGGAAAATATGAACATTCTACCTATTGAACCTTGTTACCAGCCATTTTTATAACTAAATATTATGATTCAAAATTTTACAATTACAGTACAAGGAGGATGAGCAATTTTTACTGGTTTTCCTACATAAAGTCATTGTTAAGGTTTTAAATAATTTTAAAAGTAAATGCTATAGTATCAGTATAAAGATATGTTCTTTTCAGCTCAAATTATTGATCTGAAATGGTAGAATGTATATAAGCCTTGGTTTTATAATTAACATAATAAAAGTATACTTAAAAAAAACACACCTTAAAACTTTATTTTCTGGTCAGGATATTTTCATGATATATAACCATTTGTTTCTCCATGATTGTCAATTCACTAATTCATAATTAGTTGCTCTCTGGTCCATCCTATGATTGAGTCCAGCTCACAGAACTACTCCAACAACTAATCATGAAAGAAGTCAAGATAAAATCTGGCAAACTCACAATCATTAAGAAAGTAGAATTCTTGTTATAAAAACAGATTTTTTTAAAAAAGTCATCAGAGTGACAAAGCCAACCATTGGAGCAAACATTAAATTTGAGTTATAACCAGCTTGACCTTGGATTAACTAATTACCTTTCAGACCTTTGGCCTTTCCACTTATAAGTTATGACACTGTAACTGAGCTGTCTAAACAGTCAAACAGAGAAATAACATTTTGAAGTGGGTGAACTTGTTCCATTGAAAGATGGATGAATATCAGACCAAGACATTTTGTGTGGTCTGAAATGAATGGAAAGAGTTTTCCCATGTTTTCCCATAATTTTTAGAAAGCTCATCCATTGTACTGACATCATCATATCATGTTTTGTGTGACATTGAAGAGACACAAGGCTTGTAAACCCCCCTCCCTTTCCTAACTTCAGAAAGGCTAATCAAAAAGGAATATCTTCAAAAATCCCATACAGATTCTTAACAGAACAAAGGAGCCATTGTCCCTTTTATCTTACTCTATCTTACTTTTATTACTTGATTATTTTTCTTTTCATCAAAAGGGCATTATAAATATAAAATGGGAAGACAGATACCATTTTTTTTTTCAGAACCAGCTGATTGTGGCACCCTTTAAATCAAGGGTGCCACAAATTCATTTTGCAAATATTTTCAAGTGGCACAAAAAATGTTCTAAACTAGGGGTTCAATTCTAGGGATATGACATGCAGGGAACAATTATGGGTTATAATATAGATGCATGCCAAAAGAAATCAGAGAACCATATACATATATGCATAAAATTCCTTGCGATCTCAGATTATTTTCTTCACCAACTAATAATGTTCCCTTAGGAATTGGACATACACTATTGAGTCTTATCAATTAAATAAATTATTACTATTTAAATTATATACTGTATCTACTTATGTACCTACCTACAGTGGATAATGGTTCAGTACTTTCAATGAAAACATCATCATCCTATAGCAAATTGATTTGTGCTTTTATAGGTAATGGTGGGGTTTTTGTCTTATTGCTATTATTTATAGTAAACTGCATTTACACCTGATTCCAGCCAAATCGTTTGGTCACAGTGATATTAATATTCCTGCTCCATCTTATAACAGCTTTCCTGGTTTGATCATCTGACTGTACAACCTTAACTGATCCTCTGATCTATTGTGTATGAGAAAGAACTGACAAGACCCTTTATAAATGTCAGATGATTGAAAGGCAGAATACATCAATGCAGAGGTGAAATTCAATAGTAAATTTTCTAAGCAGTTTGGAGAACTAGTTGTTAGAAGAAATTTCTTTTTCTTTTTTCACTTTACAGGGTTAATCCTGTAAGAAAGGCAGGGAAAAAAACATTCTGGTATTGTTTCTAGTCTAATCTTTATTGCCCTGCTTACAGAAACTTCTCACCCAGTCATATGAAACCCCCCCCCCAGCTACGCCTACCAAGCCATACCCACAGAACTGGTAGTAAAAAAAAATGAATTCCACCACTGCATCAATGTAAGGTAAGATTACTCTTGCCATGAAAATTTGAATAATTTTATATTTTCTCCTGTTTTGATTCTCTCTATCTTTCACAACCAAGCATGCTACCAGTTTAGTACCTGGTAGTAATAGACAACCAATAATAAAACTTGGCTAATAACAGTAGTTCCCAACATGCCCGTCCTTCTACTAAGATTTGTAATCAGGATTACAAATCTGGATGCCAACTTCTTATTTTATGGTGATTGAACCAGAATGGATATCCGAGAAGAGAACTCAGTTATATAAGAAATTTGTAAAATGCTGAACACTATATTTGTATTAGAATACAAATAGAGTACTTTTATCCTTTTTTCACATCTTTTTTTAAAAATCAATATAATATATAATTCAATATAATATATAAGCCATTTTCACTATTCAAGTGACCCTGAGGACATAGCTAAACCTCCAAATGGTTCCAGAAACTCTCTAAAATAATGCAAATGATCAGCTATCTGCAAGAAAAATAAATCCTTCCATTCCCCACCATCCAGTCAGAGCTGAAGAAGCTTCTTGGACGAGAAGCAAAAAGTCTTAAAAGAAAAACAAGAAAGTCCAGTTGCCTCTTGAAAAAAAAACCACCTTTGGGACAACCATGACCTGGATGACTGAAAATCCCCATAGACAAATTAGCTAAGATAAACAGGGAAAAGTTTCCTTTCAACTTTATTGAATAGCAACTATCATAAAATAGTTTCCGTCTTAGAGAATTTGTAAATGATAAATCTCTATGCAAATTGGTTTTCAAGCAAAATATCACAAAATTCTCAATTGGCTTATGACTGCCATAGTAGAAAAATAAGATTACACACAGACCCAAAGAGAAAGGAACAACAAAATTCTCTCTTTTATTGAAAATATAGTCCATATCTTAAAAGAGATTGAATATGATTTACACTTCTTTGGAAGTGCTTTTTTCAAAACATATTAATTATGTTTGGATAGGATCAAATGTCCAGGGCTGATTTTGATTTTTGTTTTACATTGCCTAGTGCTTAATTTTTTCAATAATTGTCAGAGTGGCTACATTTTAAACATGCCTGGCAGGGGTGGGGGTGGCAGAATGTTATTCATCCTAGAAGCAAAGAGGCCTTCCAAACAGCAAATTGAAGGACCACACAACCTTAGGTGAATAGAACCTTACTTTCAAGATGATTCTTACAAAAGTGAAACATGGTTTGTACCAATATGACACCTTAACTGCTTTAAGAATGGACTGCTAATTTCTTTTACAGTTTTGGGACAAACTGGCCTAATGCTCCAGTTTTCATTTGAAAACTTCCTTGCTTTAGAAAAGATTCCAAATGAGTTAAAATAACAGGTTCCATATATTAGTAAATGTAAACATAATACCTTACGCTTGATCTACCCTGTTTTCTGCTCTATGCAATTATTTTCACTTTCAGCTAATAAATATTTCGAAATGAAAGGCATTTGATTCTGTGTATTGAAGTTTCAAAATACATGTTTGTTAACGTGATGTTTTATATTATAGATATGTTTTTTATGCATTTGTTATTTTATATTGCTTTTTAATTATTCTTAGTTACCCTGAGATAGGTAGCCATATAAATTAAATAAATAATATTGTAATAAAGAACAATGCAAGAAAACAAGTTGAAGTTGCATTGGTCAATTCAATTCAATTCAATTCAATTCAATCCTTTATTGTCAATGCACAACATGTGAGCAGAGAAATTAAATGAGCCTCTATCAGTACAATCGCACAAAGCACAGGAAAAGAATACATTCAAATACAAAATACATCTCCAGACTTATATACAAATTCCTAACCCCAGGAAATACCTGGGCTAGGCACATTTACACACACACACACACACACATTACTCAACTGGTATATACATATTACACATTGCACTGTCACTATGAGTCTGTTGTATTAAGTCTAGTCGTGGTGTTATGTGGCATTTAGAAGTCTGACAGCCCATGGATAGAAGCTATTTTTCAGCCTATTTATCCAGCTGGCTATAGTCCAGCTGGCTATGCTTCTGTATCTCATGCCCGATGGTAGAAGTCCAGGGTGAGAGTCATCCCTGGGGATTTTTCTCATTCTGTTGAGACAGTGGGATCTGGCTATTTCCAGCGGGGTTATGGGACAGCCCATGATTTTTTGTGCTGTGCTTATTAACCTCTGTCCACAATAAAATTGACATCTATGTCCACTGTTCTGCTCCATTATCAACATCAGCAGCAGTTTAATTTGGGAGAGAGGGTGAGACATATGATGTCTGGAAGTGAAGGATGATCAAGTGATTACTCTGATATGGATTTTTGAAATGGAGATTTAGTGTTTCAGAAGGTAATGCAATATGTCAGGATTAATCTTTTCCCAGAGATGATAGAATCACATAGCATTCATACCCAAAAAAAGATACAGGACAAATTGAAAGAGCGAGCACTGCCTTCTTATGTCTCTTCAGAGAAGTGAAGCAATGTTGATTTGGCAAGAAGTTTTATTGTAGATTTTAGCATTAATCTCAAACATTACTAACCCTGCTTCTTTTTCAAAGTTCTATTGCATTTCATGCTATTGGTATGAAATGCTTTTTATGCACATCGCTTGGTTCACACCAGTCACGTCTTTCCAGCCATTGCTATTTCCTCTCTTGTTCACAGTCATGTCACATTGACTCCAGCTCACATCAGTAAACTCCTGAGCACAGCATGCAGGATCATAGGGGGTGAATTACAATAAAGGTTAATGTCATTTATAATGGTTGGCTGGTACTTTAAAAAGACCAAGGAGGGAAAGATAGCTTCTGAAGTTTGATATATTTATTACACAACATATCATCAGAGTAGTCCCAACCACAGCTGTCAAAGTTGTCATCAAGGGAAGTGGCATTACAAGTGGCTCAAACTACAGAGGTAGCCAGTAGGGCAGTCACTCACTTCCTGGCTCAAGCTGACATGATCAGAGGAGGAAGAAATGTTCAGTATATATCCACTCTAAAATATGGTATTTCATATCCAGCCAAATCTCCAAAGTTCTAAATTGAAACAAGCATATGTTTAGAAATCAGTTAATAGGAAGGAAACATGTGGGAAACCTTACATTTTAATTTTCTGCTGTTTCGTTAATTCATTCATCGCACCTGGAAGTGACAGCTGATCCAATAGGACCATGGTCAATACAATACAGTTCATGGTACTGATTGTCATCCATAAAATCCTTCCTTTGGGGGACTGTCCATCTCCAGTTGTTTCTGCCCATCCTCTGGGAGTGGGAGTGATCTAGACTGTTCTATTAAACAATGTTACCTAATGGCATGCCACATTTATACCTCTTGCAGCTCATGATGTTTGGAACAGCTTCATCCTGAGATTCACATGTTCCCCCCCTACAATGTTCTGCAAAAATTTTTTTTTCAAAATATGGCTCTGCTCCCAAGCCTAGGGTTAGCTGTTTGTTCAACAGCACTTTTTTCTTAAATTTTTAATCTTTTAATTGCATATTTCTTGTTTTGTATTGCATTTGTTCTACAGGTGTCACTGAGAGTCATTTTGGCCATTTAAAAAAAAAATTATTTCAAAGGAATAGCATTCTGTAATTGTATCACTCATAATTGTAAAATAAATTCATAAATAGGTCAAACACTGCCATCATATACTGTAGATATTACTAGCATGTTAAACAATATGATCCAAGGAAAAAACAACACATTTTACAGTAGCTTATTAAGCTGATTATCTGCACTGGAAGCAGCACATGTGGTTTCTAGCATGGTCAAGTTTCTACTATTATCTAAAATGCACCCCAGAAGTAATCAGGGATTTTGAAAAATCCTTTCAATTAAAAATTGAAACATGTAAGATTATAACAAAAAAGTTTATATAAGATATATTAAAATACATTGCCCAATAAAATAATGTGAGAGCAAAACAATTATCTCAAAGGCTTGTAGTATTTTTTTCTCTTCTGTATAATTGTGTATAAGAAAACAAGAGAGTGAAAAGTTCATACTTCAAAAAGCATCACAAAATAAACACTGTTTACCAAATTGCAAATGAGAGACCAATTTTAAATAAGATTGTATTAGGAGGAACTCCCTAAAGATTCCACTTCCCTATAATGTTATTAGGATTTGCACATGCTCTGAAACAAAATTGACATGATCAGATAATTGATGCCATTATTAAAAACATTTGGTGTGCTTATATTTCCATGTACTTTATTTGCATAGGTAGAATATTTGCTGCTCTATAGCATTAACCAGCCACTCATTTATTTTAAATGCAACAGGTTTGTGAAACTGACTAAACACTGAATTATAACTAAATAAATCTGTGGATTTAAAATCAAGTGAAGATTTAGCTTTGAAAGCCTCAAAGAGAGTATTTCACTTCAACCAATCTTAAAATAATCTTTCCAGGCTAGTCCTCCCTACTGTAACATCAGGATATTTGATACTTGCAGCTGCACTGCACTAAATGCAACCATTTCAAAGTTCTTCCAACACCTTTCCAGTGAAATGAAATGGCCAATCAAATGAAGCAGCCTCTTTGGATGATTTGTCTGGAGGCAGCTTTATTCCTCCATTCAGCTGAAGGTGGCTGCACAATGGAAAGGAATATTGCTTCACTCAGGCCAGTTAGAAATGAACAGCTTTCAATGTTGGCAGCTACTATCCATTTTGTGTAAATCCACTCTATTCAATTTTCACTGAATCAGTTTGTGGATCTTGAAAAGAACTCCATTTGAAAATCATTGCATATTTTCAAAAGGAACTTACCTTCTGGAGTCATTTTTATATGCAGTTAACCCAGAGGTTTTTGAGCACTTTTGGCCAGAAGCACAACTAACAATGACATATAATAATAATAATAATAGGAAAAACACTCCGAAAATGATGTAACTGAACAAAGATTAATAGATCAAAGATGTTTCATCATCCGTAATAGCCTTTTCACAGATGTGGAAATATAACACTTAAAAATGTTGGCTGAAAAGAAAACAAGTAATGATGAACAATCTGAAGAAACTGCTCCAATGCCTGAAGAAACTGACCAGCCAGTGGGAAAAAAACAACCTACAGGATAAAGATCCTCCTGTGCAATAACTTGAAAGTATAGAGCTAAGTGATATAGCAAAGATGCTGAAAGAAATGATTGCAAACCACATAAAAGAAAACATAGAAAGAAAAAGACTACCTACTATTCGTGAAATACATAGCAAATGAATGAAAGATCTGTTAACTGCCGTGAACATTTTAACTTCCATCCCATCCAGCATATTATATGAAACCAACCAACTAATGTATAGCACAGCCGCTATTATAACTGCAGAACTGGGTTATAAAATCCCAAAAAAGAAACCCACTAGAACACCAAAGTGGAAAATTTGACTTGAAAATAAAACTTTTAAAAAATGAGGGGATGTCAGCAATATGAAATACTCAAAAGAAGGAAAACTACAGAATAAAAAGTTGAAAAATAGTTTACACAAAAAATACAACCGGAAGGAAAAAACAATAACAGGAATTATGGAAAAACTAAAACAACATGTAATAGCAACAGCAAAAAAATGAAAGATATGAAGGATGAATAAAATAATATCGTGAAAATGTCCAGTTCAGAAAAAAACAAAACCTTTTCTACCAGTTCCTTGATGAAAATCAAGTCCAAACTAATGTTCACACATGAAAAAAAAACTTTGAACTTCCTGAAAGAACTGTGGGAAAACCCAGTGGAATACAACAAAAGTGCCTCCTGGATCAAAGATATTCAACAACAAACAACACAAAACAAAACAGAAAATATTAAACTAATAACTGGCATGGTTGCAAAACAAGCAAAGAATGTTAAGAATTGGAGTGCACCTGGCCTGGATGAACTGCATGGATACTGGCTAAAACACCTGACCAGCCTCCATCACCACATGGCTTCCCAATTTGATGAAATGCTTCAAAATGCAACAAGTGAAGAATGGTTAACAGCTGGCTGAACATATTTGATAATGAAAGATCCAGAAAAGGGCATAGAACCAAGCAACTATTGTCCAATTACTTGTTTACCAACAAACTTTTTACAAGAGTACTGGCAAATTCTATATTCAATGATCTGATAGAAAAAAAAAAAAACTTGTATCCAGTAGAACAAAGAGGAAACTATAAAAAATTAAGAGGAACAAAAGATCAGCTGCTCATGGACAAAATGATAGTAAAAAAATGCAAGACAAAAAAAAAAACAAATTTGAATATGGCGTGGATAGATTACAAAAAGGCATTTGACTCACCACCCCACAGCTGGATTAATGCCTGTCTGGAAAACTTTGGAATCAGCAAAAATATTTGTGCATTTTTGAAAGTAAACTTGCAAAAATGGAAAACAATTCTAACAGCAAATGGGGAGAAAATTGGCGAAGTCAACATCAGAAGAGGAATCTTCCAAGGGGATTCACTTTCGCCACTACTGTTGAACATCACATTAATTCCACTGACAATAATCCTACAAAACACAAAAATGGGATACCAAATCTCAAGCCAACATGGCAAGATAAACCATCTACTATACATGGTTGATTTAAAACTGTATGTGAAAAGTCTCACAGAACTTGAATCAATGCTCAACACAGTCCAACTGTTCAGCAATGACATCAGAATGAACTTTGGACTTTAAAATGTGCCATATTATCCATGCAGCAAGGAAAAATGGAAAAAAATAGAAGGAATACCACTAGGAAATGGAAGCATTGTGAAAGCATTAGCAAAGGATAATGGTTACAAATACCTTGGCATATTGGAAGCAGATAACATCTTGAATGGAAAAATCAAAGAGTCAATGCAAAAGGAAGACATCAGGAGGGTCTGCAAAATATTAAAATCAAAAGTGAATGCTGGAAACATAATTAAAGTGATTAATACATGGGCAGTTCCAGTGATATGCTACCCAGCTGTAATCATCAATTGGACTTTGGCTGAACTGGAAAATTTGGACTGGAAAACATGAAAACTTTTGAATATATACCATACTTTACATCCATGAAGTGACATTGACAGGCTGTACCTGCCAAGAAAAATAGGTGGCAGAAGGCTATTGCAAATGTATCAAACTGTAGAAGAAGAAAAGTGAAGTTTGAATGAATATGTGAATCAAAGTACAGAAAAATTGCTGCAGGCTGTAAAACTGGAGAACATCATTAAAACAACAGAAACAAAGGCAGAATATAAGGAAAAATAGCTAGATGACAGATTAAATAGATGGAAAACCAAAGCTTTGCATGGACAGCACTTGAAAAACATTGAAGGAAAATGTGACAACAACTTGACATGGGTATGGCTTAAGATGGGAACCATCAAGAAAGAAACTCACTGCTCAAGAACAAGCACTACAAACAAATGCCATGAAAGCAAAGATTCAAAAAACTACCATCAATACAAACTGTCGACTTTGCAATCACAAAGTTGAAACTGTTTCACATTAATATGTGAGTGCAGCAAAATTGCACAAACTAATTACAAAGCTAGACATGACCGAGTTGCTAAACTAATCCACTGGGCATTATGTAAAAAACATGACTTACCTGCATCTGAAAAGTCATGGGAGCACAAGATGGAAAAAGTTGTTAAAAATGAGAAGATAAGGATCTTATGGGACTTTAGAATACAGACAGATTGTAATTTAGAACACAACACGCCATATATCACAGTCATCCATAAACGACGTCTACAGGTTATTGATATTGCTGTACCAGGAGACACCAGAATTGAAGAAAAAGAACTAGAAAAAATCACAAAATATTATGACCTGGCCATCGATACCACCCAATTATGGATGAAGCATGTGACAGTGATACTTGTCATCGGGGCACTTGGCACCATGTCCAAAAATTTTATAGAGTACATCAAGTAATTGCAGCTTCCTGCAATAACACCAGCAGAACTGCAAAAAACTGTGCTACTTGGAACAACAT
>JAEANM010018984.1:0-12488 GCA_017656035.1 Myanophis thanlyinensis | reverse complement strand
GAATAGAATAGAATAGAATAGAATAAATTCTGTATTGGCCAAGTATGATTGGACACACAAGGAATTTGTCTTCGGTGCAGAGGCTCTCAGTGTACAACAAAGAAAACTGCACATCCGTCAGGAATCATGATGATCATATGAATCTGATTGACTTACCAACTAGTTCTCAGTTAGTCACTTTTTAACTTACTAACTTGGCCTAGTCAGTTAAAAGACATTCTTTAATCAGATGTTGAACCCAGATGCTCTCTCCCCTCTGTAACTGGGGAGGGGGGGGATTTTGCTATGGGTCAATATGGGGATTCGCTATTTGCTCGATTCTTAAATTAACAGAATTTTTTAAAAGATTACGCAGGACAGGGAGCTTAATGGAAATGGGTGTCCATACATCGTGTTGATTTCCCCAGAATAGGTAGATCTCCACTTAAGACCACAATTGAGAAAAAATTTATGCTGCTAAGCAAGACAGTTAAGTGAATTTTCTCCGATTTTACAACCTTTCTAGCCACGGTTGTCAACTGAATCAAGTAAAATTGATTTTATTTGTCAGAAAGTCCCAAAAGGAGCTCACGTGACCCCGGGATGCTGCAACCGTCATAAATATCGTTTGCCTGAAGGGTCTGAAGTTTGATCATGTAACCTTTGGGGATGCTGCCACGATCGTAAGCATGAAAAATGGCCATAAGACCCTTTTCAGTGCCACTGTAACAATGGTCATTCGCTCAACGGTTGTCAGTCGCTTCCTCTGTCCCCACAAAGCCATAGTTCTGAGAGAGAGGCTTCCCAGGGCCCCCAACCACACCTGCTCCCCATCCACCCAAAGCGGCATCTAAGGAAATCCGGAGCATCCCCTGCTGGGCCAAGGCGTCCAAGAAGCAAGAGGCTTCCTTACCGTTTTCTTTCCTCAGCCGGGAAATGAACTTCTTGGGGGGGATGACCCCCACTTTCTTCTTCTGGGTGGCGATGCTGTTGAAGAGGTCCGACAAGCACGTCAGAAGGGTCTCCTTTTTGCGGGCCTGGACTTTGTAGGCCAAAACCTTTTCCCGAAACGGACGACAGAAGTAAAGGGCCTGGAGGACTGAGTTACAGTAGCAGGTATTTCCAAACTGAGAGAACAGAGAAAGAAAAGTAACTAAGAGTGTGGGTGTGTGTGTGTGTGTGGCAAAATGGTTATTCAACTGCAAGTAAAAGAGCTAAGGAAACCAAGAGTATAGGGCAGGGGAGTCCAACCGTAGCAACTTTAAGACTTATGGGCAACTTGTAAACAATTTAAGACTTGTGGGCTTCAACCCTCACTGTCTTAAAATTGTCAAGGTTGGACATGCCTGGTAGAGATTCTTCTGCTCAAGCAGGGAATTGGACCAGAAGATTTTAGAACAGAATGAGCTGGAGGTCTTCTAGTCCAGCCCTCTGCTGAAGCAGGAGAACCTACACCATTTCTATACCATAAGTGGCTGTCTAGACTTCTTAAAAGCATCCAGTAATGGAGCGAGTGTCCCCGATTTCTGGAGCCAAGCTGACCTCCAGGTCCCTTCCAACTTGGTTATTCTGTCTTCTAAGGTTGCTAGCAAGGAAGAGGATAGGCTGGCAAGACAGCATCAAAGTGTGTTGCACGCAATGTTCTCACAAGGAAGACATTTGAGGGAAGGACAATCTTTTTGAGGCTTCAGAGCCACAGGGATCTCGAGAGGTTTTGGCCCCCGAATGCTCTGCTTAAGCTCAAACGGCCACCCTTGCTCTGACTGCATCCCCTCTGCAATCGCCCCCTTGAATCTGCCTTGGGGTTACGAGCCTTGGCGGCCCGTTGGGGGGCTGTCAGTACTTCCTCAACCATGAACTGTCCCACAGCTGCCCGTCACCACAATATGCCTGAAGTATTTCCTTTGCTGACCCTCAGCGAAGGGAGCTGACCCCGGCTTTTAAAAAGCTTTGCAATGCCATTTGGCCCACCCTCCCACTCGTTAATTAGGGCGGGGAACCATGTCCTCCTGTTGGTTGCCACGCCAGAGGAATCTGTTGCTATGCTGTTATGACTGCCAGCGATGTGTGATGCTCAGGCAAGGGGGCTGTTGGGGACCAGAGCGCAATCTATGTGTGGAGCCTGGTGGCGGCAGCAACCAAAGCTCTTATGCAATGCCAAGGAGAGTTAGAGGAGCTTCTGTCCAGAGTCAGCTCAGATCAAGAACATTTAGAGATGGGACCAGCACTCTTCGGAGAAAAATGCCCCGGAGACGAGTTGGACAGTATCTACATGCTTCCTGTTTACAAAGCTGAAAGCAGATGTTTGCATCTGTCACATTGGAAGGCTGCTTCATTTCAGAGAAAGAAAACAGAATCTGAGGGGATGATCACGTGTGGGAGAAATCATTTGACATTCAGAACACATCATCATCATCATCATCATCATCTCTGCAACAGCTCCTTCCATCCACATCAAGACTCCTAATATAAACAGCATTGAAAACGATGTATTGGGAGCTGTGTGCTACTCAACCCTTGGCTGTAGGAAAGCTTTGATAGGGCGCTTCGGTTCAACTCATCTTCAATCAAATCACTCCTGAAGCAGATTTGTGAATCTCAAAACAGCAAACCAAATCACGACGAAATGCCTTTTATTGTAGCTCTACCGGGGTCATGGTAGACCAGTGGGGGGCGAACCTTTTACTTACCGGGTGCTGAAGAGGTCCAAGCTTCATGCATGTGCGTCATACACACATGTGCGTGATTCCAACACATGCAGAATCTGTGCAAGCACGCGGCTCCCTGTGCTGCATGTGCATGTACGCCATCTGTGCACGTGCACAACTTTTGCAAAAATGCACATGCATGCGCAGCAGAGCTCTAAAGACCAGCTGGACTCTGAAGATTGCTCATGCGCACATGCGCAATTGCATACATGGGCAGTGAAGGTCCGAACACCCGCTGGGTCTCCACAATCCTGCGCGCGCGCACACACACACCCACCCCCACAATCACATACACATGCACAGCTGGAGGTAAGCTTTCCAACAGCTCACATGCTAGGTGAAATGGCTCTGCATGCCAATTGTGGCACACATGCCATAGGTTCCCCATCACGGTTGTAGACCCTTCTGCAATTTCTTTTCCATGCAGGGAGAAGCGCCACGGACTTTGACACGACCGATGGGTTTCAGCATCTCCTGAGCTATTACAATTCCCTCCGGGCTGTTTCTTAGCGCCCCCCCTCCGTCCAGTGGAATTCCAGTCTGCTCCCATCCGCACATCTGGAAGTTCAATTCAGCTTTCAGATACAGGCTCAAAGCTGACCATTCACTCCTGGGTCAAGCCTGATGTTTACTTCCACAGGATTAGGGCAGGTCTAAGCTCTCGCAATGAGCAAAGACTCGCAAGCTCTGGCCCAAAAGGTTGTGGCGTTTTAAAAAGGTGACTGCAGGGTGGGAAGGAAACTTTTTCTGGGCCAGCCCCCTTCTCTGTGGTCTCGGGAGTTTTGTATCTCATTCTGACAACACCCTTCTGCTGCTGCTTCCTAACAAATTGACCCAAATCAGAACCTTCCTCAAGCAAACAAATGGCCAATGTTTTAACTCTTGCTTTACTTCACTTTGTAAATGTCAATTTTTAAGCAGAGTTTCCGAGGCTCCAGGAGCAGTGAACACACAAAGGGTACTCAGGGGTGTTCAGTTCCAAATCCAGGAGTGACACAAAAAGACACAATGATCCAACAACTCCCCAAGAAGCACAAAAGAGCTACTCACATTAACCAAGCCGAAGTAATGTTCATTTATAGGAAATTGATCCGGACCAATCTCTTTCTCCAAAGCAGAGGCATTGGCGCCCTGGAAGGCAAGACAGAGGAAAGAAAAGACATGTAAAATGGGCACAGGTAGTCCCCGACTTACAGCAGTTCATTTAGTGACCGTTCAAAGTTACAACGGCACTGAAAAGAGTAACCTACAACCGTTTTCACACGATCAAACTTCAGGTGCTTGGCAACTGACTTGTATTTATGTCCTAGGGTCACGGGATCTGCTTTTGTGACTGTCTGACAAGCAAAGTCCCTTAACGAAAGAAAAGTTATAAAATGAGGCAAAACTCAGTTAACAAATGTCTCAATTAAGAACAGAAATTTTGGGCTCAATCGTGGTCATAATAATCTGCTATTATACAGCATTCTTACAGCAATCTTCCATTTAGTAAATGGTCTGTCTGCAACTTATTGAAACATTGAGAGGCTCCCAGTACTCCCTAGACCACATTTATTATAAAGACCAGGCGCAATCTGTATCTTAATAACTGTACTGGTCTATTAAGTAGAAGCAGCAGCAAAAGTGAAGTCAACACAGCAAATCTTTTCCATCACACAACTTGGTCTCCAGGCCTTTAATTCTCTTAGTTGCTCTTCTCTGCACCTTTTCTAGAGTCTCAACATCTTTTTCGTAGTGTGGTGCCCAAAACTGGATTCAGTGTTCCAGGTGTGGTGTTCCTTAAGGTTTTATAAAGCGGTATTAATACTTCACGTGATTATCACTCTCCCTTTAGTTTTCTTCACAATATTTTGGACACCTCCCATCAGTGGAGGTCCACTGTCAGAGATCTAGATTTAATGCCATTCATTATGAAGCATCTCGCAAAAGAATAAATGAAGTGTAAGGACTCTGTCCGAGAAATGGACGATTGTTTTATTCAGACACAACCTTCATTCCTACTCAGACTCTGCCTGTAAGTTGCCTACAGATCAACAAATATTGAAGAATTCAATAAATACCATTTAAATATCATTGGGGTGGCTTTTGTAAATCATATAAACACTGGGAAATACATTTCAATAGTCACCTGTACTGTTTGGTACATTGTTTTGACTACAAGTTAATAGAAGGAAAATAAATAATAAAAATGCTGCTTATTTTAGTATATTCAATTCAATCCTTTATTGTCAATGCACACAATGCATATAAACAAAGCTTGAAACATAATGGACAACACAAAATGAAATGTCCTTAGAAAATCAACAAAACAGCCATCCACTAAAGTATATCTCGGATTTCCTACTGCTTCACCACATCTCTCTTTAAATTTCCGAGTATTGCTTCTTCTTTTCTGAAGCTGAGTTGACCGAGAGCCAAACTGCAAAGGGAGATGAGAGGAAGAGATGTAGTAAAATTAAAGAGTAAAATAAAAAAAGCATAGAGGGAATATTCTTTGCTGTAACTATAGAGCATTTGCAATTCCTAATTTCATAGGAAACACTTTGAAACTGGCCTTTAATAAAGCAGAATCCATTTCCTGCCCTTAAACTTGCAGATCCGAAGGCTCCCTTTCAAAACTATGAATGAATGAGAGATGCAGCACACAACCCTTTCAGCTGGACAGCAAACAAGCAAAACCTGCTAAACTGAAACATCCTGGAGAACATTCTGCAACTGGGTTTTGCAAGGACTGCCCATTCATTTCTCTCTTTCGAAACCCGTTTTGCCTCTTATACAACGCAGGAACTTTAAGGGTCAGCCTCCCCACTTTGAACAGAATAAAAAAAGTCAGCTTTGTCTCCAAATTTGCACAATAGAAGGGCTTTCAAGGAGAGAGATGACTCTTCAAGTCCAAGTATATAAACCGGGTGGTTTTTCAACAAGCCCTCCAACAATATTTAGAACCTCAGCCAATTGACCACTGATAGGGGAGGTTTCTTCTATTTCCATTTAACTGCATCCATCTCTTTAAAAAACAATTGCTTTCACAATGCTATCAACAACACTTCCACTCTGCAAAGGAGAGCTGACTGCCATTATCAGCACAACTTCCCAGGAGTGAAAAGCAGAGCTTTGCTCCCTGATTCAGAAAGTGCCCAAAGAATTCAACCGATGCTAAAACACAACACGTGAAACAGAAGTCAATAGTACACTCTGCGATGTCACGTTACAGTGATTGGGGCCCAAGGTGTATAGTAGCTAATGGTGAAGTAGAGCTGTTAGACAGGCAGACTTATAAATGAGTGAAACAGATAAATAAATAGATACAAAACTGGGGTACATGGACTTCAGTTGTGTCACCTCCTTTATTTAAGCTTCCGTCAACAAAACAAGTTTTCTTCTGGATATTTTACATAGCAATTCAGAAGAAAGGGGCTGCTGAAAAGAGACGTCTATATTCTATCAAAAAGCTGCCGAGGAGCCCCGTCAACAGCAATAGTACTTACACTTACAGTGCTTTGCAGCCCTCTCCAAGCGGTTTACAGAGTCAGCCTATTCCCCCCCAACAATCTGGGGGCTTTTTTTATCGACTTCGGAAGGATGGAAGGCTGAGTCAACCTTGAGCCCATCAGGACTGAACTCCTGACAGTGGCCAAAGTTAGTCTGCAGTACTCCATTCTAACCACTGCGCCACCCTGGCTCCCAATGCTCCGTTAGCATGAAGTCCATTTGGCAGAAATGTCCCCTAAACTTCTGATGCACTTCTACAGTGGCAAAGAACTGGTGATACTAACGAGAGAAACATAATGACTGGGATACAAATACATATTTACCTGAAGGAAAGGCTATCTATTTTACCGCAATAATTTAACTCTCCTATTTTGTCTTAGATCTGCCAACATGGACAGTCTCCTCTGCCAGAATTAGCTGACTCCATACGCTGGGAAGCCTTGGTATAGTCAACACTTGTCCTTGTGATAACCCCATCCTTTCTTCCAACTGAACTTATTTTCTGAGCATCACACCCTCCTTGCCCTTGAGAAAAACAACTACTTTCTCCTGCTGCCTCAACTAAGGTCCCTTGGAGCTTTGAAAACACAAGACTTCAGGAACCACCCAAGATTACAAGCCTGTTAATAAAACAAACAGCAATGCTAAACCTCTAGCCAGGGAAGAATGTGGGTTACCAGTTTATTTGACAATATTTGTGTTGACGATCTGAGGAGAGGATTTAAGACAGACACTTCATATGGATCATCAAAAAAAGGGGAATCTTCTTTGCCAGGCCAGTAGAATCTTTTTATGGGTAAACAAGTCAATTAAATCAGGCAGATATGTTCTCTCGTTTCTTACTCCAATATTTTATTATAATATTGTACTAAAAGTACAACTCGCTACTTACAGCCTGTTTTTATATTTGATTTGTGGAAAACATATTGTATTCCTCCATCTTTTATAGCCTGTTTGTTGCAACAGTTCTTTTAATGGGCAATGAAATACATTCATGGACAAAATACGAAGAGTTTTATTGTCTTACAAAGTTTCCCAGGAAAGATGTTTAAGACACATCATCTATTTGCATGCCAGTTTTGGACTGTACAAGCCTTGATATTTAATCTTCTTCCCCCAAAATACTATTCTAGGTGATACACATAAATCTTAATATATAGTAATAGCTTTGATCCACTAAAAGTTCCATTTTAACACCTAAAACATTTTTGTAAAAATAAACCTGGAAAACATTTTTAAAAAAACATGTTGATTAAAAGAGCAGAATAGAATAAATAGAAGAGTAGATACATTAGGTGAAAATATTTATATGGCTAAATAGGGCTCAGTAATTCATTGGGTAATTTTGGCAAAAAATCTTTAGAGGCCAAGCAAAATCAGGAAAATTCTCTCCCAGAATCTATTCCTTCCATTCACAGAAACCGCTGGTGAACCAAAGAGTCCCCCACGAGACACATTATGAATGAAGTGAGCAGGATCTTCAGCGCTGTGAGTTTGGCCATTTGTGTTTTAGATGCCTCTCCCTCCTGAGCAATTAGTTTCCCTAGAGATTATGGGTGGCTGGGTCCATGAGATGTAAATGCTTGCTATCTATGGAGATTCTCAATCGTCCAGGTCATGGTTGTCCCTAAGATGCTTTGTCCAAAAGGCAATTGGAAGTTATTTTTTTTTCTTTGAAAACATTTTGCTTCTAATCCAAGAAGATCCAGAATTGAAGAAGCTATTTGGATAAGAAGTGAAACATTTTCAAAGAAAAAACCCCCAAAAAATCCCAGTTGCCTTTTTTTTTTTTTTTTGGGGGGGGGGGACACCTTTGGGAGGTGAATGCTTCTCTGCAAAAGAGCTGGCTTCACCTGCCTTGGAAGAAATGGCTTTCCAAGGGTCCCTTCGTAAGAGAGACCATTGCTTGATCCAACAAATCTGGACAGCTTTTGTCAGGCCAAGATTACTGGTCTACAAAGTCCCAAAAGTTCTGAAAGATTATCAGAACCCTTTCCAGGAAGGCTTAGACATAATATTGAGATGGTTTTGACTGCATTGGTCGATGAGCTTTGGGATAAGTGCATCACTTTGGGATAAGTGCATCATCAGCTGGCTTAGAGCTGGGGTCTCCAACCTTGGCAACTTTAAGACTTGTGGACTTCAATTCCCAGAATTCAAAGCAGGCTGAGGAATTCTGGGCGCTGAAGTCCACAAGTCTTAAAAGTTGCCAAGGTTGGAGTCTCCTGGCTTAGAGGACTGAAAGGCACGGTGCTTTGATGCTTCCCCTTTGTATAGAATTGGTTCCACTCATTTCTGTTTCTTCCAGGAGAGAAACTGAGCAGAGGCCCCTGCTTTATGGGTTGCCTCAGGGCTCCACTTTCTCTCCACTCCTATTCAACATCTCCTCGAAGCTGCTAGGAGGTGAAGTAATCTATTGGTATGAGGTCAAGTATTATCAACATGCTGATGATACTCAATTACATATCTCTATCCTGGAGGACCAGGTGATGTTATCAAGGTTCCTTCTCACTACCTGCAGGCTGTGGGGTTTGGATGGAAGAGAACAAGGCTCTGGTCCAACTCTGAGGATGAGAAGATGGCTGTGGATCTTAAGGCCTTCATAGATCCAGAAATTTTCCATCTCTGGTTCTTCCATAATCAAGAGTTTATGGTCATGGACTCATGAATGGTGGCTAGGAAGACCTTTGCACCGTTTGTCTTGGGCAGACAACTGTGACCAGGTGACTTCCAGATAGTGACTCATGTCTTAGTCATTTATGTCTGGATTACTGTAATGTACTCTATATGGGGCTGCCCTTGAAGAGCATTCAGAAGTTGCAGCTGGTCCAGAATGTAGCGGTGCAGAGAGTTTTTGGCAATTCTCAGTACACCTGTATACATTTTCTTCCTGAACCCAGATCACTATGCAGCCCACAGCTACACTTTCATGGATATGGGTAAGCATACTGTTGTGGTTTCAGTGATCCTGCAAATTCTGCTGCTCGTTTGCAGCTAATTCTGTTTATTTTGGGAGTTACTTTGAAGACTTACAGTGCAAATTGTTTCATATTGCTTTAATTATAAAACCGGTCTGACAGGTATTACATCAGAATGAAATACATGTATTGTTATCTTTTTAAAGGCACAATTACCCATTTATCTGCAAGCATTATTAAAATTGTAAATCAAGGGCTAGAAATCCCACCCTCTCCACTTCAAAATTGCTCTGTCTTCTTTCTTTGAAAATCTTTTGCATCAGGATTAATGCCAGACAACCACCTGTATAAAAAAAAATTAGAAGTAGAATAGCTTAGCATGTTTGATAAACTGACACATTTCTGTGAAGCTTTCGCAAATGAAGATATAAGAAATCTATTTTATCTGATCTAATCCTGACACTCTCCAGTCCCACAGCTAACAATTACTGTATGTCCAGGCCAAGCAGCTGCAAGAACAATGATTCCTCTGACCACATCATCAGCATGCAGAAGGCTCCCTATCTGGAAGGCTCTTTATTACAAACTGGAAAGGGAGATACCGAATCAGGGAGGGTCAGATACTTTTAAGCAAATTGTGCTATATATCTGCAATCTTGGTTGAACGGGGGTGGGGTGGTGAGGTTTAAGGAATTAAAGCCCAAGACCCGTGGGAAAGATGCAGAAGACAATATATGGAAAGGAATGGTGGGAATAGCAAGGGGGAATGGAGGGAGAACATTAGACAATCTCTAGGGGTCTTCAAACTTGGCAATTTTGTGACTTGTGGACTTCAACTCCCAGAATCCTTCAAAAGAATCCCGCAAAAGCTGGCTGAGAGATTCTGGGAGTTGAAGTCCACAAATCACAAAATTGCCAAGTTTGAAGACCCCTGCCGCCAAGGAGCGCTATAAATGGCAACCAGAAATGACAAGGAACTAGGCGTTTGGAAGGCTTCAGAGCCAGAATGTTCTTTAAGCAATTTGAGAAATAATGTAAGAGGCCAACCATTAAGAAGGTGAAGTATTTTAATGATAGACTTTTAGATAAAGCAAAAGAATGAGGTCTGTTAAAGACCAAAGGTGAGGAGGAAATGATCACTGGACTAATCTGAACTTGGCAAAGAAGACAAATGAACAAAAGAAAAAAGGCAGAACTATATATACATTGGGGATGGTGATGTGACTAGCAGGCATGGAGATTAATGAATGGAAGGCTGGATCCAACAGAGGCCGACACGGGATTACATTGGCTTCCTCCGATCTAATATCCTGAATAATAGCTCCCATTTAGTTCAGCCACCTAACTCCTTTATTGTAACATATCCAAGAGACCAAAGGTTGGGAAAGGATGGACATGGGAAAGGAAAGGTATGGTATACAAAGACTGCCTCATTAATATATACAGGGAGTCAACTGAGCCTAAAAATTCTGGGACGTTTCCTAATTGGATTCTATCCCATTTTACGACATTTCTGGCCACCATTGTTAAGTAAATCACTGCAGTTCCTAAGTTAGTAATATGGTTGCTAAGTGAATCTTGCTTCCTCATTGACTTTGCTTGTCAGAAGATTGCAAAAGGGGATCACGTGACCCCAGGATACTGCAACCGTCATACATATGAGTCCGTTGCCAAGTATCTGAATTTTAATCCCGTGACCAGGGGATGCTGCAATAGTCTTAAGTGTGGAAAATGGTAATAACTCACTTTTTTCAGTGTTGTAACTTTGAACGGTTGCTAAATGAACTTTTGTAAGCCGAGGACCATCAGTATAAATGCCAAATATATAAACTGCAATGCATAGTGAAGCAAAAAATAGAAGGCTTAAAGAAGAAGAGAAACCTGAGGTTAAAGAGCATTTGAACGTACCATGTGAGGGCCAGAAGGAAAACGAGCTATTGCCTAAGAAGCGATGGAGACCTTTAATTTTGATCAATGTCCCAAAGTTGCCAAGGAGTTTGAAGACAAAGGAGAGACCTCAGCCACAACCGCAAAAATACATACTGTTTCAGAAAGGATGTTTTTTTTGGTAAAAGAACACAGGACAGATCCCAAGGGACCAACAGTACAGCTGGGAAAGGAAAATTCTTCAAAGAGTAGAGGTAAAAGGAGTTAAAGAACTTAGGAAAGCCTTTTGGGGCAGATGGATTACATCTGTCTTTTGTATCAGAACACTGTAAAAGCAGCTACAGGAGGAGAAATGTTAATAATATGTTGGATTTTACAGTCTGTATTTTATCCTTCAGGTAACTGCATAGTAAAATTCATAGAGCTGTAATATGTTAGTGATATTCTACCTTTTACTGCTGAAATGACTATAATCTTTGTATCTCTGTCATTTTCTATCATCCTATGCTGGTCTAGGATCCAAATAAAAAGCTGTGGTATTACATTAATGATACAATACGGTGGAATTTCCAGAGAAGATAGAAATCGGGAATCCCATGTTAACAGGATCAAGGTGGCATGCGAAAAAATGGATGACAATAGCAAAAGGATCATCTCAACTGCCCTTAAAGGACGACAGAAGTGGAAGTCTGGGAAAATCAAGGAGGGACAGGCAATGAAGTGGGGTAAAAGAGTCGCTGGGAATATATTCAATTTAGCTGGGATCGAAATAGGAATGAAGGTTGTCGAGTCAAAGGGAAGGCCTTAGAAAAGAATCAGAGATCATCAGACAATGCTAAAGTGGGGAGCTGATTTAAAGTAACCACAAATAGTCACTGACTTACAACCGGCCTTTAAGCCACCATTGGACGTGACAAAGGCAATGAAGAAAGTGACTTGCAACAAGCCCTTGAGCTTTTGAGCGCTGCACAATCTCCATGGCCACGTGATCCAAATTCAAGTCAAGTCAAGTCAAATTCGGGCACTTGGCATACTGGTATGTATGTATTAACGATCAATTGCAGCAGCTCAGGGCCTCCTGGCTGCCATTTGTGACCTTCCCCAGCTGGCTTCCAAAAAACAAAGCCAATGGGAGAAGCCAATTTGGTTGAATTGCACAACCCACTTAACACCTGTAATGATTCACTTAACAATCGCGGGGAGAAAAAGGCTGTAAAACCAGGTGTGCCTCACCTAACAACCATCTTGCTTAGCAATGGAAGTTCCGGTCTCAACTGTGATCATAAGTTGAGGACTACATATAAAATCAGCCAAATTGCCCCTAAGCGCTTTCATGTTTGAGACAAACATCACAGGAAATAAGTAAGGATGGCGCAGTAGTGAGAATGCAAAATTGCAGGCGAACTCACTGCTCACTCCAGGAGTTGGCATCCTGACAGGCAACATCACAACCTGGTTTGGGAACAGCACCATGCAAAACAGACAAGCACTACAGAGGGTGATA
>JAEANM010018982.1:0-12489 GCA_017656035.1 Myanophis thanlyinensis | reverse complement strand
AGCTCCCCTCTTCACCTCTTCTTCACCTCCTCTACGGGGAGGCTCGAAGAGTTCCAGCAGTGAGCACAGATCGAAACCGCGGACGATTGTGGATTCCAACCTGTCTGCAAAGAAGCCAAACAGGAAGTCCCTAATTTTATTTGCTTTCTGAAGGGGTGGTTATAGCAGAGAGCTAAGAGAGGTTACTAATTTCATTTACAGCAAGGATGAGTAACTATGGCCTCTGTATGACCTGTGGATTTCAACTCACAAAATTCCTGAGCCAGCATCATCACGGAGAATATTTATCTATGTAGTTGAGAGTGTCAACATCAGTTTGATAGCAGATAATCAGTTGATCAATCAATCAATGTTTAAGTTGAAGCCTCTTTACTTTTTTGAACTGCATGGATTTTTCTTTATTTCCAGAGATTGCATTGGCTTGGAGTATCCAACTCTCTAACTGGAAAATAGTCTCAAAACCTTAGCATTTATTACTAGTACTTCTGTGTCTCCCTTGGCACTGGCTGGTTTGTTTGTTTTTTGACAACTTTATATAGTTAACAAAGGGGATTCTCATAGATCCCACATTGTCACTTCTGTCACATATAGCATAGGGATGCAATATTGTTTTAAACAGTTTTTATTGGACTCTGCCTAATTCTAGGTGGTTTTGGAAATAAGCTACAAACAGCTGACTCATCTTCTACAGAATTCCATTTCAGGATAGGAATGCCATAATACTCTTCCTCTCCTAGGGAAGATTTGATGCTTGTGTACTTACCCATAATGCACAACTGGGAGTACAAGAAATACTATACGAATGGGATGTTTTGTTCAAAAATGAAACATCGTTGCTCATGATAATAGTCTGTTCCTGTTTTTAACTCATTATCTGAAATGGGAGTTCCAGTTTGGTATATGGTTAAGGGATCAGATTAGAAACCTAGGCAGGCCATAAGTTCCAGTCCTGACTATGACACAAAGGGTGTTCCTGGGCCAGCCACTCTCTGTCAGCCTTAGGAAGGAAGCAATGGCAAGCCACTTCTGAAAATCTTGTCAAGAAAACTGCAGGGAACTATCCAGGCAGTCACCAGGAATCAACACTGATTCAAAGGTGCAAAACAAAACATCAAGTGTACTTCTGGAGACTTAAAACACTCTTTAAATCACCCTGGGCTGAACAATGTTGAATATTAAATTCAGTCATCTTTCAGTAGTGTCTTACTTTTGAAAAGTCAGGGCTCTAGTGGTTTTGTTTGTCCTGGATATGAAAGGAGGAGGAAGACTCTATAAGCAAGATCACTAAAGCTGTATTGCTCTATCCCAAGTTGACTGGCTTTAAAAGCTAGGCAAGACTGACCCACATTCAGACTTGGACAGGAAAGCTTCAAGTAGATGGGAAAATTGAAAAAAAAAAAAAAACTAGATGAAGGCAATGGCAAATCACCTCTATCTATACATGATGTGACTATCCTAGCATTGAGCAGGCTTCTATTGTCACTCAGTGACTGGATCTATACAGAATATTAAGTCATAATGTGAGTCGTTGGTTTGGTTTACTTTAATCTGAAACCTATTCCCTAGGAAAATGTTGTATACAAACCAAACCATTGTGGGTTGCTCAATCAATTGCTTCCTGCTTTGAGGTTGTTCACAAGCTACAAAAATATGGGATATATGAGTGCTACATTCATATGATTTAAACTATCCTTTGTTAAGCATTAGAAGTGAAGTAGAAACCACTTTAAGTCTTTTTAAAAATGGTGCTGTAGAGAAACCCGGTTTTGTTCTGTGAAAAATATAGATAGCGTATTCATTTGAGAAATACTCTTACACATTTAATGAAAGAATAAAAAGTGCCGTGCAATATGTAAACTGAGGATGAATACTAATAAATCTAATGGCATGCCCAAAATTGGGACAGAGATGGTTAAGAAGCAAAAAGCATATTAAATCTACTTATTTGGGAGGTTGCTGAAAAATAAATTATGTGGGTAGGCTCAATTAAAATTCTTAATGCACAAGTGTTACTGTTTTCATTCCACTTGATTTCTTTAAACCAACTTCCCTAGAATGTCCATAAAATTATAAACACAGACTGAAGAAGTAACACCTCTCTAAAATAGTATACGGAATCTAACACCCTTGGATGGCAGCTGCTAATGAAATGGCTGGGCCAATATGCAATTTCTAAATTTTAATTAATTAATGTGATCCTTTTTACATAGTTGTCTGCCAGCCCACATATAGCATTCTAATCTGTATTGTTGTCAGTTATGGCAGGCTGACAACCTGAAGCAAGGTAGAAGGGCCAACTCACACATAATTTATTTCATTATTAAGTTATTTATAATGTTCAATTATTTATATCTTGTATTTTCATGATATCCCCGCACAGCCTCCAATCAAGCAGAATGAAGAAACCCAGAGACATTCAAAGCATATGCCAGAGTCTAGTTTCTCAATATTGCACTTTTGAATATTTCCTTTAATATTTATCAGATCTACTACCTGTTTGATGTTTAATTTTTTTTTGTTTTAAGTTTTTGGTTCCTTGGAGTCACTCAACTTTTGTCGATTGGCAGGATAAGTCCCTGTAGTCTTTTTTGGCATGGATTTTCAGAAGTGGTTTGTCCTTGCCAGTTTCCTAACACTAAGTCAGAATGACCAGCTCAAAGTTACCCAGCTGGCTTTGTGTCAGGATTTAGAAGTGGTCTCTGTGTTTATTTTAAAAATCTTTGAAATTAAAAAAAGAACAAATGTCATGTTCATGCCTAAATGTTATCACCAAAAATGCTTTTGGGATTCATATACAGGCCAGATAACTCAAATATTATTTCAGATGGTAGCAGTCTGAAATGCTAGTTGTGTGGAAAACTTCATTAGTTTTATAGAAGGCCATATTTATCTTGACAATGATTTTGGGAGCAAATCCATAACATGTATCAAATTATGTCCATTGACCTAAGATCTACTTTTACATTTCTTAAAAATCAGAGGATCCTTGGTTTCCATGGTGACAAGGAAAAGGAATCATATCAGTGGCTCATCTTACCTTGCCTTCTAAAGCAAGATAAGAGGCTCACTTGCAACTTTCTCTAATATCATCTTTACTCCAATAATTTTAGCTCCATTACGTCTTACAATAGGAAATCTACTTTTTTTTTTAACTCTCCTATACTTAGTTTTTCTTCTTCCCTTTGCTTTGTCAGACCAGGGCATATTTCTGTATAATCTCCATGGTGATAGGTTTGCTTGCATTCCAATTATTAGCCCATTTTTTTTTTCTCTTGTACAGGATTATGCTACAAACAAGTTATTAATTTATCCACTATCTACTGATTTGTATGATTAAAATATTTAACTTAATCCTTTTTTCAATATGAAGCAGTACCTATCACAAAAAATTGAAGAATCATCAGTTAATCATCTCTGATTAATTTATAGCTAACTGAAACTGGGACCCAATCATGCTGATGAGAAAAATAAGCTACCTTCCAACTGGATTACAGAAGTTCCGACTATCAATTAATTTAATCAGAATTGTGAGATAACAGGCATGGAACTTCATTCTTATTTAACTTCGTGATTATTATCCTAAGGAATATTTAATATTTTATATTTTTTTCATAATTGACATAGTTCTATAGTTAAAACAATACATTTAAAACTTATAAAATGGTTTAAATAAATAACTTCTATAGCAAAATTTTGTATTAGTATTTATTCCAATTTCTAGATTATTTTTACAAAGTAACATTTTCCTCTTTGTTTAAATTGTACTGAATTTTTCCTTTTTTTCATAATCTTATCATAAAACCATTGTATTGTTTTTAATATATACAAGTCTCCTTCAAGAAAACAACATATCTTTTTAATATATGCTTTCCTCTTTTTTATTAAGCCATTCAAATACAAAAAGTTGTGTTTATTGCTTTGAAAATAAACTGTTTCAAAATGATACAAGGAATTGCTAACAAAAATATTAAAAAGCATCTCAGTGCAATCTACTTAAGTACATTTATTTTGTGGCATTTTGTTAGGAAAAAGATAAGGTACCAAGTCTTCCAGTAGCATTTTAATACAAAATTGAAAGTGGATAATAGTTACATAATTATTTTGAAAGTGATCATCATTAGAATTTTGCATAACAGAAAATAATATTCCTTTTACAATAGCTGAAAAATCAAACTGAAAAAGGTCTCATTTCAATAGGATCAATTGGAAAGAATTATTTTTAATTTTAAACAGCAAAGATTAGACTGAATTCTGCCCAGAAGGTAAGAGATTGTTTAGAAAATGATAAAGGAGAACAGGAAGAGAGGGAAAATGAGGGAACTTCACCACAGATGCAGTGGGAATTGAAAAAAGTTTACCATATACAAATGAACAGAGACTATTACATGCTCAAAAGTGGAAAGGATTGATGCTTACCTACAATGAAGGAATGATTGTTGAAGATGATGGAACATGAGGAGATGGCTAAATTAACCTCTTTGATTAGAGAAAAATACAGTAGCTACATTTATGATTGACTGGAAACCACTTATGGATTATTTGCATGAAAGAGAAAAATGGTTTGTGAATTTGATGACTAGGAAAAAAAATCTGGCTAATACTAAAAAGTGAGTATGCGAATAAGAAATAATGTTATACTTTTATTTGCTGCAAAAGAAAACAGAATCTTTCTTTCTTTCTTTCTTTCTTTCTTTCATGTTTTTATGTGCTTTGTAAAACGTTAGTATTTATTTTTATATTTATTAAAAAGACTATCTGAGACTATCCTCTCAGATGACTTATTCCAACTTTTATCCATGTTAATATTTTTTTAAAAACTTCCTGTTTTTCTGTTCTAAACCAAAATGCATTTCAATAACCCCTTCAGATTTCAAACTAATTTCTATGAATAAATCGCTGTTGCTTTTCTTATATTAGTTTAATTTGTTTTGCATCTTTTCTTACTCCATAATTGATTTTAGACTTCTGTATTTATTGTTAGCTTCAAGCTAATAGTTGATTTAGAAGAGTTTCTTCATATTTAACAGATTTTCTTCTAGCTAACCCATGTAATATTTTAACTTCTTTCACTTTTGAAGTATCATTGGGAACAACGGAGAAAAAAAATCTATGGAAAATGTCTTAGGCAATATTATGAAGGAATCAGTCCTTGGTATTGTTCAATGAGCTTAATTGCAATACTTTCAGTTACATAAAAAACTATTGTTTTCTTCTTTCCATAACACTGCAGAGAAAAATAAATCTTTTAGCAGTACAAAAAGGTTACAGCCTAGAAGCAACCAAAGATAGAATAGAATCATCACATTTGGGCAGTAAAAACCCAGATGTCAGAAATGACTTAAAATTTCTCTGTCCCTTTGCTGCTGTCTGGTGGCTACCTGAAAATACTCAGTTCAAATATGATTGTCTTATTCATTAGCAGCACATCAAAAGTACACATCAATTATATCAATCAATTATAGTATTGAAACCAATCTATTCTTGGAGCCTTAAAAGGAAAAATGACAGATTTATTTAGTACCAGCTGAGCACTACGTGTGGGTAAACATTCCTCTGATAATAAAATGTTAAATAATAGTCAATTATAGAGGGCCCTCTTCGGTAGTCTCTGTGAACACTGTGTCTTTTGTTAATATTTTAGCTGACAAATTCTTTCACCACCTTCATCAGGTTGGATCTATATTAGATCCATTCCAATTTCAGCAGAAATGATATGCTGTAATGAATTGATACAGCTGCACCGAGCAGCTGAATGAACAAAATTTGACTTATGAATATGGAAGCAATTCACCCTTTCTCTTCAGCATTTGCAGAGAAAAAATGCCTCTGCATTTCGAAAAAAGAAAAAGAAATAATATGTACAGAACAGGAAGCAGGATTACTACAGTCCAAGAAACTATAATTGCAGGTGTTGACCTTGTGATCCTAGATATTGTAGTGAATTTTTTAAAAAAACAAATGTTATGCAGGGTGTGAGTCTGAGAGAGATGGTATTTCTCTGACAACAGAGGAGACAGTGGTATGTGTGAAATGTGACCTTGAAATAATGTGTATATAAGGTGAGATGAAAGGAAAAGAGATCTCAAGATAGTGTTAAAAAGCCCATCTGAGTTTTTCCCCTCTAAAAATTGAAAAATATAATGTGAATACCCATGTTTAAAATGGCAGGACCATGTTCTTGTTACCCCAAGTGACTTCACTCACACACACACACACACACACACATACACACACACTCCTGCAAATGCTGCTACTGTGGTACAATAGCAATCATTATGTAAATGCAAGAAGTAGCACTGTGTGGAATGGACAATACTATGTAGTTACATATCAATATGTAGCAAAGAAATATTACACAATGAATATTGAAATCTACATATAGAGAACGCTTTTTAAAGTAAAAAATTCAAATATATAAAAGAAAATGAAGAGATGTCATAAGACAGGTAGGTAGTCCTCAACTTACAACTATTTGTTTAGTTACTACTCGAAGTACAACAACCCAACCTTAAAAAAAGTGACTTCTGATCATTTTTCACACTTATGACCATTGTAGCTTCCCCTTGGTTGCGTGATCAAAATTTAGATGCTTGGCAGCTGGCATATATTTATGACAGTTGCAGTATCTCATGATCATGTGACCATTGTTTGCAACTTTCTGGCAAGCAAGGTCAATGGGAAGCCAGATTCACTTAACAACCGTGTTACTAACTTAAAAACTTCAGTGATTCACTTAACAGCTGTGTCAAGAAAGATTATAAAATGGGGCAAAACTCAGTTAACTGTCTTGCTTAGCATAGAAATTTTGAGCTCAATTGTTGTTGTACATTAACCTTTATGAAAGAAGATCTATGTTAGGTAACTGATAAGGCCAGGTGTTAATCTTCCCTCATGAAGATCCGTGTTTACTACTTTACTGAATTAATTCAGACAATTTCTTTTGATTGTCATACACAAAAGGCAATAAGTGTTCCCATAGGAAATATAAATTAAAGGCTTAGGAGCTTCCATTCAATAATACTATGTGATGCCATCCTGTAAATAACCAGATAAAGAAAAGCAATGCAAACTGTGTGCCAAGGTATATTTCAGTTTGCCATGTCAAGATTAAAAGCAAGCAAACAAAGCCCACTCAGGTCATATTTAGAGCCTTCTTGAAGTTGTCTCAGATGGAATAAATGGCCTATGAGCTAACACAACAAATCACATGAATCCAAACACATTATCTTTAAACTACGGTGAACATGCAAACAATGAGCAAGGTGTTTGTTTTCCTTTGCCTTTTCTCTCTGTGACACTGTTGTGGAATGATTCCCACTGAGGAATACATGTTCATTATATGATGTCACAATGCATTATCCAAGACAGGCATCAAAGGCTCTCGAGATCAAGATCTTATATTTATTACGACTCAGGCATCTTTCCTGAAAACAACAACAAAACTACTGCAGATATACATTTATTCTTCGGAATTGTGTGTTCCCTCGTGTTCCTGTAACAGCTAAAGTTGTGCAGAACATCTGAAAGCGGTGTTGTTCAATGCACATGATTACAAGTGAATCGCAACCCCCTTTTAAAAATAACCTTAAGGTACTGGGGTTGCTTTGAAAGTTGCCTTATGCACAGAGGCATCAGAAAAACTTCTACGAAAACTTGGAGAACCTTTCAAAGACATGGATGCTTTAACAATTCAATCAGAGGAGCTTCATTTTGCAGTCCTGAAAGCTGCAGATGCTTTATACTGTCCTAATAATAGCCACAATAAGGGAATGAAAAGAACGTTTACATAAAGTCAGAACAGATTGGATAGCAGATACAAAAAAGACTAAGGGGGGGACACCTTCTCCTTATTTAGAGAGAGAGAGAGAGAGAGAGCGGGAGAGGGAGAGGGAGAAGGAGAGAGAATTACTGATTGCTGCCATCTCTTTCCGATATAATTCTTTCAAAAGATTTCCTGTTTTTAAAACTTTTTTTGCCCCTTTGCAGGGCAAAGAGATTGCTTAAACCAATAATTTCTTCCTGAGCTGCTTTTCTCCACAAAGCAGCACATTCTAAAAATACCACAAATTAAACAAATTTAGCTCTGTGACCTTAATGGCCCTTTTACAACCTAAGGTACTTAAAATCCCAGAATTCATGATTGCATGATTGGCTCAGGAATTCTGGGAATTGAAATACCCAAGTCGCAGAAGTGACATTCAGCAAGTTCTAGCAGGTTCACTATAATTGGTAGTAAATTTTCTAAGCAGTTCAGAGAACCTGTTGTTAGAAGAAATCTCCTTTTGTTTTTTTCCACTTTACAGGGTTAATCCTGTAAGGAAGGCAGAAAAAAAACATTCTGGTGTTGTTTCTAGCCTAATCTTTATTGCCCTGCTTGCAGAAACTTCCCACACAGTCACAAGACTACCCCAGCCACGCCCACCAAGCCACGCCCACAGAACCAGTAGCGGGAAAAAAATGACTTCCACCACTGCCAGGTTGTAAAGGGACCTTAGTTGCCCCTCTATTTTAATTAGATTATTAGAATTCTCCATTGGTTGGTATTAATGCCCCAAACTAACCAGAACCTGGTTTCTCCCTGAAGACTTTTCTCGTCAGGCCCATGAAATTGGTCCTAAATGTGCACATTGGTTGGAAAATAAATTATTTATTGCCATTTATTATCACCATGGATATTTACTATGGTCACTAACCAAGATAGTCACTATATGAGCAATGATTGTAAAAACGTCTTTGCATGGGATGAAGGGAATTTTGTGATGAGAGTTTTTGTTCTGGCTTTCCTTTAATCCCTATAATTTATTCAACTCCTCATAGAAGTCTAGAGATTTACTGGTCCCAGTTTGAGAAACCCTAATGTGGTAGATCTGTGGTAGATCTGTTAAGGCCCAGAAATGGTATATTTAGAACATGCCTGAAATACTATTTTTATTACTATAACTGAGTTTTATAGCTGAATTGCAAATACTAATCTAATAACAATATATAAACTGATTATGGAGGATAGACCAGATCGCTATGCATGTTCTTATAAACTTTCTAAAGGAAAACAATGGTGTATATATAATAAAAATAAACAAATAATAATAATGAATTACAAGTGATTTCTTATTAACAAAAGTAGCAAGCCAGCAACATCAGAACAAAATAGCTTTTTAAATATTTTTCTGTTTTCATGTTGTGGATGTGTGGATGAGGGTTTACAGATTCAAGCAAAAAAAGGTTTAAATGAACTTCCAGTCAGAAAAAGAGAAAATCAAGGAAAAACCTTAGTGACAGATTGATCTGTCCTAGCCACACAGAGATAAAAATCAATCATTTTTTTTCAAAAATTTCCCAAATTGGGAAAAATTGGGAAAATCAAGACAGTGATTCCTGCTGGAGTTGAGTGTCATGACTTTTAAATTAATGCAACACAACAATTTGATTAAACGTAATATCCTTTATTATCATAAAAACCCTTAAGTTCAATTTTCTTCCAGATTGCTATAACATTTTTTTAGTTTAAAAAAATATCTTTGAAAAATTCTACAATTAAGGCTAAACTGACTCAGCTCAATTTTCCATTGCTTGGCTGTATTAACAAAGCCTTTTCTTATTATATTGCTGATTAGAAAAATTAAAATGAATATTTAAAATATTTGCATTGTAACTCCTTCAAGTTGTGTACCTGTTTTTTTTATAAATAAGAATGAGCACGCTTATACTATAGACATATATTTCTATATATTTCTTGATTTTATTATCCTTTCTAAATCTGTATTATTAGACGATTTATGTTATTTATTGATAGGTGTTGGAATGATGCCTATTATTATTATTATTATTATTATTATTATTATTATTATTTGGGCGTTTTATTTCTTTGTAAATAAATAAAGCTGGGCCTGGCTATTGAATTTTTTTTCAATCCATAAGTAACTAATCTACTTGTTCTCTGATCTCAGTTTCCCATCTTCTCACTCCCTTGGAATCTCATTGTAGCCCACTGATCCCATTAGCTATTTATTGCTTTGTATAGTTGACAGATAAAGATACTGCAACCAACAGGAAATGAGGAGATATAACCCGAATGTGTTGGAACATGAAAGCCAGATGGATGAGACATAGCTGAATGGAAATTACAAAACAGAAAACTAAAGGAGCATGCTGAAGGCAAAGAATGGATGATCAGCCTGTCAGCCTCTTTCTTTTGATGTGGCTTCTAACTGAATCTGCTAAAAGGCCAGTACTAGCCTAAAATGACAAGGTAGGACCTTTTGTGCTAACAGGCTGTCAAGTAATCATTGCAAGAACCTAAGCAGCTTTAATCATACTCAATTCTTCAATCACACCTGACAGGTAAGCCCTAAGGCATGATCTGTGTGAGGAACATCTATATAGCATTTATTCAATAGTCCATTACTAGTAAATCTGGCACTGGTAGAAAATCTATAATTTATTTTTATTTTTATTTTTATTTATTAAATGTGTTGCACAATATTATGATTAAAAGATGAGAGAGGAGGAAGCAAGATGCGTGGGGAGAGGGAGGTGGAATCTACTAGTAGTCAAAGTGCTACCTCCAATATATATTATTAGCTTACATTTAGCCAATTAGGTGTTCTTCATCTGGAAAAAAAATACTGATTCTATTACTACATTTTTAGCAGTACCCCAAAATTGTAACAGAACTAACATCTCTTTGAATCATGGAAAGACAAACTGAGGCAGAGGAACGATTGTTAAGCTACATTTTTTCTTAAATGCTTGCTGAATGGCTTAAGCACTTAAGTAAGAAGGATTGTCCTATATCTCACCATGAACCATCACTTCAGTGTAGACTGGGATTCAACTTGGTCCACCACTCAATGAGCAAGCAAGTCGCAATGTGTCCAATGTTTTCATAGGGGTGCAAAATTGCTATAACCCAGTAGGCTTGTCTTAAGACTATTTAATTCCATATTAGGGTAAAGTCAAAGAAAGATCTTCCATCTGCTTACTATGAGGATTTTGCATGGCACTTTGTTGACAGAACAATTACCAGAATATTGAGTGCTCCAAGACAGTCTTTGGTGACTTAGAAATTCTAGATGGGACTCTTTCTGGCTCATGAACTCATGAACTCCAAGGAATTGGTTAAAATGGTCTCTAAATCATCTTCTATCAGTATCAAGTAGAGTAAGTTTGGGCAATACAAATGAATATACAGTAGGTTTATTGTATGCTAATGCTCTCTACAAGAATCTGAACTACCAGCGGTCAAGAAAATTGGCAGTAGATAAAGAGTCAATGGAATTCAAGAAATTCAAGGTGGGCTGGACTTAGATCTCAGCCTGGTCATCTCCTACAGTTGGGGAAGAAATATTTCAGATTTGCAAGACTGTCAATCTTATGGGGTGAACTAGATAGGAAACACAATCAAGTGAGCTAATTCTACTTATTATACAGCTATATTGATAGAACCTGCAAGTCTGAAAGTACATTTCTCCCCCATCTCCTTTATAGCCCAAGAAACTAGGGAGATTCTCTTCTCAGCCTTCTGCCCCACCCACTATTAAGTTGTGGGTTATGCTGTCTCCATTCTGCCCATTTCCTAGGTAGTGACACTTTGCACAGTCTCCCAAAGTCACACATACCATTTTATGGGGTTGGGAATTAGAGGCTCTGTTTTTATTCTGTTCTCAGCAGAGAGGTTACAGTAGGGAAGTCAGTTATAGTGGGGAAATAAATTATTCCACTGACGCTACGGGTTCTTCTTAACATAACCAACTCTACAATGCTATGCCATACTGAATGCTATGACATACAGTGCTATGCCATACAATGCTATGACATACAGTGCCTAGAAGCTATAAATGGGACAGAGCAAGCTAAAGCTGTGGAGCAATCAAGCAGAGCAATCAATGAGCTGTGGAGCGCAGTTAGAATGCAGTATTGCAGGCCATTGCCAGGAATTTGATCCTGATGGAGCTCAACGTTGTCTGAGTCTTCCATCCTTCCGACATCGGTAAAATGAGGACCCAGATTATTGGGGACAATATGCTGACTCTGTAAACCACTTCTAGAGTGATTAAAGCACTATGAAATGGTATATAAGTCTAAGTGCTATTGTTATCAATCCCTCCACTGATGCCAGGAATTACACCTGAAGGAACAAGATTATGATTTAGGAGGTACAGCTAGATTTATACCAGTAGCTTCTGCTAGTCCACCAAATGGAAGCCATAGATAGAATGCTTTTGCCCAGTTTTGGCTGATATACCAGTTATCATCTTGCTTGATTCAAGAGGAACTTGCTACATTAAGGAGGCATGCATAAGTGCACCAGCATGCCAACAGTCCCTGTCTCACTGTCCCCATTTATCTGTACTTCCTTTATGTTTATGTTTATATCTATACCTGCTATTTTGTACATGTTTGACAAACAAACTGTTATAGCCCCGATTGACCAGACCGATAAAAAACGACACGGAGGCGGAGGTCTAGTTGGCTACCTTTAATCCGGCA
>JAEANM010018981.1:0-11933 GCA_017656035.1 Myanophis thanlyinensis | reverse complement strand
CTCCAGAATCGTTGAGGAGAGAGTTGCAGTGCTGACACCCCACTGGGATTAGGTGGGGTGGAGGAGCGAGGAAAAGCAGCCAAAATCACATTCTAATTGCAAAAAACTCTTGGTTTGTTCTTACAAAAGAAAAAAAAAGAGGGAGCCCCCATTAACGGTAGCCAGAGAAGGCAGCGGCGTCTCGGGAAACAATGCAACGGCTTCTCCGGCCTAAAGGCTTGTTTACACCCTTGGAGAAAAGGCTAGAACACACCAGAAAATGCCTCCGTGCAGAAGCCGCGGCGGGAATTTAAAAAGAGCAAGGCATGCCAGGAGCTGCGGTGGGGAAAAGGCCTACTAAGCTCAGAAGAGGAGCCGGTGGGCGGAAAAGGAAAGCGGAGGGGAAGAAGCGGAGACTAACCAAACCCTCCAACCGAGGGGCGGGAAAAGAAAGCTGGGAGAGAGAGTCTCCCCGCCAAGCAGTCGGACCGAGATCGGGGCAGCCGGAAAGCCAGGGTGTACGGCGTCCCAGGCCGCTGGCGGTGGAGCTGCTGCCGGATCTCTTACCTGAGGCTGCTGGTAGTGGTGGTGGTGGTGGTGGGGGATCCCTGCCTGCTGGTGCCGGCGCGGGGGAGGAGCCGGAGCTGTAGCCGGGAGCTGGAAGCAGTGGCGAAGACGGGGAAAAGCGAGACGGCGGATCCGGTTCGCGGCCGCAGGAGGAGGCGGGCGGGCGGGGTTGGGAAGGGCAAACGGGCTGACGTGGCTGCTGCTCCGGCCGCCGAGTCTCTTAGAGGGGGAATCCCAGGATGGAGGACCCTTGGGAGGGAGCGGCCTTCCTGGCCCCCAAACCCCTGCAAACTTACAATGTAGCTCTGGAGTAGGCAGGGCAGGGCCGGGCCGGGCCGGGTCCCTCCGCATGGCTGCTCCAAAGCCAGCCCCGGCGCTGTGAGCGAGATCGCGGCCTCCCTCCTCTTCCGTTTCTTTGCTTCTGCCGAAGCAAATGCCTCCCTGCGGCGTTTACTCCGAGGTGAACCTCCCTGACAAACCCGATGCGATTTGCCTCGGGGACGGAGGACGGGAAGGGCTTCTTTGTCCTTTTAAAACAAGTAGTAGTTGCTCAAACCGCAATCAGAATCCGAATAGAGCTGGAAGGGACCTTGGAGGTCTTCTAGTCCAGCCCCCCCCCAACCTAGGCCATGTCAGACAAGGTGACTGTCCGGTCTCTTCTTATAAAACCTCCAAGGATGAAGCTACCCAAGGCCGGCTGTTCCACTGTCTAAAACGGCGATAAAGACGCGAGATCCCCGGCTTCTTTCCTACTTGGGCAACGGCCCATTTTCTGGCTTTACATTTAGCTTTACTGTGTTTGCTTAGTGGTAGTTGCTGTTAGCTTCTAAGCCTGCAGAACAGGTGTTTGTTTGGATGGATTGGGGAGGGGGGGGGAAGTGTCTCCTACGAATAAATCTGATACATCTCAGCCCCTTCTTTTTTCTTCTTCTGTTATTATTATTTACTAGCAATATCTGTCAAATTAGTGGGTGGGGAGAGAAGACTTTTCGCAGGCCTGCTCATTAACATCCCACACAACTGCTCATCACTCCCACGCTTAAAGAGAAGTTGGCACTATGGCCAGATCCCTTGGTTTGGAGATGTCTTCACAAAGGAAAGCATGTTTAATGCTGGGGAAGGGAGGTTGAACTTTCTCCCAGAAATGGGAAGAGGAGGAGCTCTGTTCTTAGGCTAGTGGGACCCCAAGTTTTATTCTGATTTGAAAACAAAAAGTCTTTAGTTCTGGATGGATAGTGAGAGTTAATAAAGAATACGGGTGTTGAAATTTTGCTCCTTTAACATAACCTGGGTACAGTGACGTTGTCCTTAAGCTTGGTCTTTGACTTGGACAATAGTTCTCAACTTACAACAGTTGATTTAGTGACCATTCAAAGTTACAAGGCCACTGACAAAAGTGCCCGATGACCATTTTTCAGAGTTATGACCATTCCAGCAATTCTGTGATCATGTGATCAAAATTCAGATTGTTGGCAATTGGTTTATATTTAACACCATTGCTTTATCCCAAGGTCATGTGACCACCTTTTGTAACCACCTGACAACCAAAGTCAATGGGGAAGCCAGATTCACTTAACAATTGGGTTAATTTATCAACTGCAGTGATTCACTTAAAAACTGAGACAAGAAAGGTCATAAAATGAAGCAAAATTCACTTAATGTCTCACTTAACAACATAAATTTTGGGCTAAATTGTGGTAAGTCAACCTTTTCTTAATTTGTAGCACGATATTCTGGATATGGTATATATGGTATGGTATATATATGGTTATATTAATGTCTTAGATTTGCTGTAGGAAAGTATTATTCCAGATGAAAGGATCCAGATGAGCTGGATAAATTTTGCCAAAGTATTCTTCTGCATAGAAATTCTAACTCTTGCTAACTTTCAGAGACTTGAAAGGTCTATTGTGGTCTTTGTCTGTATAAAAGTAGAACTAAAGTTAATTGGAAAATGTGACAAGCAGAACTACTGAAAGAGATCCTTACGCATTTTAGCCGTAACATTTGGAAACAGCAAGTAGTGCAATTTGATTAGTATTTTCAGCCCTTTCTGCTGTAAGGAACCCAAAGCAGAAGTCACAAACATGATTACGTGTCTTTAAAGTTTCTTTCACTTTGTTCAGGAACTTAACAGCTCTTGGGACAAAAAAAAAGTATTCCTGCTTTTGGCATAAATATTGTACATAATGATGAACTTTCTCCCCCTTCTTTCTTTTTCAATTATGTAAGAATCCTTAAACACATTATTCAAGAATAAACAATTGAGAAATTTAAATTTAAAATAATTGTTACTAAATCAAACCTTAAGAAAGGTTACCAAGTTTGCATTTATTTTTCCAGCCCAGTTTTTTTTTAACAATGAGAATCAGTTTGTTTTCTAATCCAGTTCAAACCAGACTATACTTCATCTTTTTTAAATAGGTAATTTATATGGAATTGTGCAGATGGCAGCCCCGGATAAGAATCCATTTCAACTGTGCATTTTGCTGGGAAGTGATTTTCTTTGTTAGATAATATCAGTGCTTAGACACAGGAGGGCGCTCTGATTATATTTGTTTTCTGAAGAGTGATAACTTTTCTAATGAAGTATGAAATATGAAGTATGAAATTTTACCAAATATATTGCATATATGTAAGATACTAGATGATCCTTTCATGTGAACATTAATTATGAAAAAATTCATTTGGCACATTTACCATGCTGACTAATACAGATATGCAATGTATGATTAGGTACCTATAGTTGCAAAGTGTGTACATACTTCATAATAACTTATTGGACACTCGAAATTTCACATATGTCTACTTAGGAGCATATAAACATGTTTGTGATTCAGTGGAAGCCTATACATTTTGCACATCCCAAAATCTCTTCACAAACTAGTATGCAAATATAAGGAAATGTCCAAATATATGAATTTTGTGATGATGTTCATGATTCAGATTAAGTGCACAAAACTGAATATTGAAGATATGTACAATAAAAATAGATATTTATGGAAAATAACTTGCATATATTATATCTATGCATATATTAGGAGACAACCTCACAAAAATATGTGCACATTTTCATATTGATTTACGTGAGGAAAAAATATGTGGAATCAGAATATAAGAAACATGAGATTGAAAATATTAAAAATATGAAAAATAATGTGAAATCAAACTTGGTGAAATCAAACATTCAACTTTGTTTCTGCCAAATGTGCCATTCAGGAAGTCAATACTCTTGAAATATATTCAGATAGAGTCAGCAATCTGTTAAGTTGTATATGTGGGTAAACATCTTTAATATATTCAGTTGTAATGGCAACTTCTTTAGTGGTCTGTTTGTATGAAGATTTTGTTCTGATCATTTTTGAGCTACTGATTGCTTTCAAATGCTGTTGGCTTTATGCTGTACAGACAAAATCCCCCAGCTTGTCTTCCTGAGGAAAAAAGCTCACCCAGACTATATTAATGAATAGGGTTTTTAAAAAAGCATTTACACAATTATTAGTTTAGGAAATATTTCCCCACACTCAACAGTACTATCTTGGAGAACATCTGTGCTAGTAAATTATATCTAACGTAGCAAGGCCTCCTTTAAGTAAATAGGTACATAGCATTCTGGAGAAACTATGACTCTCTTAATACCAGATCCAGCAATTTGTACCAATTCAGCAACATATGGAAGATTTGTAATATAGGGTTATATATCTTGAGTCTTGGCTGAATTCCCACTTGTACTACTTGCATCCTCCCTTCTCAGTATACAATAAAATCCTAAGTCTATTTATTTAGGTGTAAATATCTCTGAGTTCAATGGCCTTGTTTCCACTCTAATTAGTTCTCTTCAGATAATACTCTGAGGACTTGGTGAGAAATTGTCAGTTGCTTCTACCCTTTCTTCAAAATGAGCATTCATTTGTAGCTTAATCATCAAAAAGGAAACTGTAAAAGGCAACAAAAGAAATCTTGTATTTGCTCCAGAATCAAGGCTTTTGGACAGGACATAGCAAGGTGTTAGTAGCTAGCCTTCTCCTAATATTCTGGTTAAAGGTCAGTGGACTTGCATGATTAATTTTCCTGTCTTTGATATTCAATTGAAGGAGCCAATTTATTTTTAGTGAATGTGCCTTTGAGAAAGTTCGTACTGTTGAAATATGTTTGAGTAGCGTCAGCAATGCATGCATGCACAACTTGTGCATGTGGCTAAACATTTTTTTAAATAAATTCAGTTGTAACAGCAACCTCTGTTTATTTTTTAGAAGTTTATTTGTATGAAAAATTTGTTCTGATAATTTTTGAGCCATAGATTGCTTTCAAATGCTGTTGGCTTTTTACTATATAAAGAAAAACTACTTTCTGAGGGTGGGGGAAAACTCCCAGGTAATGACCCCTCAGCAATATTAATGAATAGATTAAAAAACAAGTGTTCCCATAATTACTAGTTTGGGAAGCAATTTACTAGCAAGGGGAAGCATCTAGAGCAGGGTATCAAACTGGCGGCCCGTGGGCTGGATGCATCACGTGCAGGCCATGCCTAACCCAGCTCCACGAATGGGAAAAATGTTGCAAAACGTCATGTGATGGCAACATGACAGGCTGAGTTTTACATCCACGATCTAGAGCAGGCATGTCAAACTCAGAGTCCCCCGAGGACCATATTGTCACATTAGAGTTATGATGAGGGCCGCGCTCTCTTCAATTGGGCTGCAGCGGCTGGGCTTGCCCTTGGCAACTCAGAGGGCACCTGTCTTGGTATGGTGGGACAAGCAGAAAACACATGCCACCAGTGGCGGCGCAGGTCAGGTTACAAGTGCCGGCCTTGCCCAACTGGCTCCTCTGGCCAGGCTGAGAAGGAGTTGCTGTCACTCCAGGGGAGAGGTGTTTCTCTTGCAACTTGCTCAGGGAGCCTCAGAAATTTTTTTGCTTATTTGTTACATGTCTAGACTGCCTTTTCAACACTGAACTCAGGACAGTGTGTAGGATTCTCCTTCCTGTTTACTCACTTAATTTTATTTATTGATTTAAAATATTTTACCCCGCCTTTCTGCTCAAGAAGGATCCAAGGTGGTGTGTAAAACATCGTCTGTGCGGGCCGCAGGTGCACTTGCAATGGGTCGCATGCGGCCCCTGGGCCGCATGTTTGACATGCCTGATCTAGAGAGTGCATGAATGGTTCTCCACTTAGCTTACCAAAGCATATACCTTTCCAAGCACTGGAGAATAAACATGGTTTTGGTTTGGAGAAATAGAATTTAGGAGGGGTGGAGAGCACCACCATTGTTTAAACATTACCTTATTTGCTCCAGATGAAGCAATTGTTTCCATGCTTCATGCATTAATCCAAGATGGAATTTCAGAGAAGGAATATATTTATTGGCTATCCTCAGAATCTAGTCTCTGGATGGACAGATTTTGCTATGATTCAGTAGTAATTCCTCTCTTCCTTCTTTATCCTTGCTTTTCTTGGCATTGAGTACTTTTGATGGTAAACACAAACTCTCAGTTTTTGTTAATTGAATGGATTTAAGAGGTTAGGACGTTTCTTTGTTACAGAGCAAAGTATAAATCCAATAAATAAATTCACAGTTTTTATCAAACATCTCTATCATTACATAGTTTAGTAAGAACAAAACAGGGTTATCTGTTTTTTTTAATGTTAGTGAAATAATATTGACAAATATCGTTTAATGGGCTCTGAAAATGGAGCTACGATGCCTGATGCTAGTTGTCCTTGTCTCTGAATCACCCAGAGATTTTAATGAGTGTAATTTTGACTTCAAACTGAAAATACTATTTGTCCTAAGTTATTGAGAAGAAGCAATTTTGTTCTTAATATTTTTATTTTTCCTTTTAGGAAAATGGCAAAACGTCAATTTTTTTTATTATTTTGCTCAAATTCTTGTATATTTTTTATGTTCCAACTGTGAAGCATAGACATTTTCCTCCCATGCTGAAGACAAACAAAGACCAGTATAACAAAACCTCCCTCACTATGATGTAATGTCTCAGAAGGCTGAGCGTGATAAAAATCAGGTCTTTAGTGACTGATTGGCCTGCTGTGTTTTTAGGACACATTCCTAATTCAAACTCTGCAAGATTTATAAACAGAAATAGTATGAATTGTTGCTGGGGTGGGACAGAACAAAACCAATGCAACTCATGTCCAATATGTTGTTGTCTTTGTAGTCTAGTATAAGGAACATTAAGGAAAATGTAGTCTTGGGAATCATGCTTAAGGACTATTGTGCACTTTTATAAATACATACATCAATTTTTATACTGTTTCTAGTTGAAAGCATCTTTTGTCTGAATGCTTTCCATATTTTTTTTTTGCATTATTGATAGGCCATTTATCTCTTATTCCTTTGAAAGCCTACACTGTGTTTCTTTGGCCATATGGTAGTAGCTGACAGGCTCATGATTAACTTTCTACACATTGTGCAATTGCTGATTCACATTTGATGTCATAAAAATTGCGTATTACAACTTGGCTATTAAGTCAGTTGAAGCTGAAATATAGCTGGTAACATTAACGTTTTTCTTAAGGTAGAAAAGACAAGATATAACATGGTGAATAGATAAACCTTTTTGAAATTGTACAAATTGAATAGGCAAATTATTTATTTTTTTAAAAAGACGTCTCGGCTTGAAGAAAGAAAGCTTTGTATCAAGGCAGTGAAGAATATTCAGCAAGACAGCAATGGCTTACAGTACAAGAAAGCTACAGTGACCCCCCTTCCAACCTTGACATTTTCACAAAAGAGCAGAAAATCTGGTTTGTTGTTGTTCACATAAAGCATCAGTGCATAAACCAACCACGCAGCTCTGTTCTTATATCGTGCTAGATGAAAATCAAACATCCCATGTACAATTGAACAAATATGCTTGTAAGAAAACCGGATTGTTGAAACACATCCACAGAGGGAAGTTTCTCATAGTTATTTAAAACTATTATTAAAGTAATAATTTAACGAAATAAAATTCAGATAATAATGGTCCCACATGTTACGATAAATGCAAAATATAATCCCAAATTATGGAATCTGAGTTTTGTAGCCAAATGAAAATGAAAGCCAACACAAAATAAGGTTTTGTGAGGAAGGAATTTCTGTTGAGTACTTGGTTAAGAATTATAGTTAGGAGGTAAGCATTACATTTGATATGATTGCCTCTGAGCAGTCTCTATTTTCGGACCTCACGGTGCTCCTTAATTTGCTGAGTTGCTCCAGAAGTTGCAGTGACAAGTAAATGCTTGAAGTGCCGGGAATGTAAACAAAAAGCTATCATGGCCAAACAAGAGTACAAGCTCATATTCAAGCCCACACCTTGGAAGAACATCTGTACTTTTCCAACCTTACTTTATCAGTAAGTCATCATCCAGTATCCAGTAGCACTATTTAAAGAAGCCTCCCCATTGGAAATGAGGGACAGGAATATGCCACCATGCTGTTTTGATGGGATTGCATAGCATTTTGCCCACAAAAACACGAGTTTAAGTCTTGTCTCCATGGATGGGATCTGAATTGCTAAGGTTGCATTTCTCAGGTGAAACAGAAAAAGTATTCTGATTCAATCTTTGCCATCTGTGGCTTGGATCCATATCCCTCCCTATTTCTTCAGTGGGCTGGGCATATATGGTAATAGATTCATCTGGGACATGGTCTATGCTTCTTTGGGAGAGGGGCTCATGCTGGGAAGGAGCATACCCATCCTATATTGGACAACTACTGCTTTATATACAACCTTTTTAGGAAAGATTACTGAGAAGGCGGTACGGCTTTAATTACAAAGTAGTTAAGAGAAAGCAACTTATCCAGAACTCTTCCAGTTAGGATTCAGGCATGAACATGGGACAGAAATGGGACTGGTTGCTCTGGTGCATGACTTTCATTGGGATCTGGATGGAGGGGTGTGCCCTTCCTCCCATTCTTGACCTTTAATTATTTATCAGTTATTTATCACCTACAGTAAATGGAGGGAGATTGTTTTGCAGTGGTTGGTTCCATTCCTTTATAAGTGTGCAGAATCAGTCAGTGGCAAGGAAAGAGGTTGACCCTTCCAGTAGGCAGTCCTATTTGTGATGCAGTCTCCTTGTTTCACCATCTGTTTGAAACAGAAGTTAGCCGTAAGATTTGAAAGAGGTATTATCACTATGCTCTTGGTACATCTCCAACCTGCATTAGGCCAGATAGGCTATAGACATTTTGTCCCAGCATCTGGAGACTGTGAAATCTAGATATGATTTTGAATCCTATCATGGTAGAGTTGCTGTCTGCCAAGAAGCCATCCGGCTCTCTCCCATAATTCTGGACAGAGAGTCACCCACCCAAGAAAGAGTAGGTGAAGCTTGTGGGACTTTCACTCAGCTTTATCAAAATTCTGCCCAATCTGGAACAAAGGGCCTTGGTAGTTATGACTCATGCCCTTTCTACCATTACAGCAGACTGCCCCAACATGCTTTATTTGAGGCTGCCTTTTGATGACTACTATAAAACCGAAATTGCTACAAAATGTGTGCTGGCAGATAAGAGCCAAACAACCATATTACAATTTGGGGTTTAACTACCAGGGAGTTTCTGAGTACTGCCTAAACTAAAGTTCTAGTTTTAGCCTATAAAAACACAGCAACCACATTTCTTTTTTCAATATTTGAGGCATTCGTTGTGGGGAGGGAATAGTAGCCTGCATGAACAGCCATATTCTGATAGTCCAGAAACAAAAGGAATTCAGCTTGTGTGACCCAGCTCCAAAGAAGAAAAAATTGTTAAAACCTTTGTTTCCTTAGAAAGACAAATGTTTCTGGCTTTCAGCTATCATTTGATGCTCCTCAGGTTTATGCAGCAGTAGCCCATAAAGTTAGCTGTAATCTATACAAATAGGGGTGAACATCATACACACAGATACAGAAATTTCTCCTCCGGGCATCTTCCTTTCAGATATCATATCCAATTGCTTATATATCTTAAACTATGGTTAAAAAAAAAGTAAAGGTAAGTTTTCTTCGACTTTAGTGTTCTCCATTTCCTAACTGTGGGAGACGGCATTGTTTAAAGATGCTTCCATGATTGTGTGATCAGCATGACTGTACACTGATGCGTATGGAATGCAGTCAGCCTCCCACCAAAATGGTACTTATTTATTATATTTTTCACACTATAAGATGCACATGACCATAAGACACTCCTAGGTTTAGAGGAGGAAAACAAGAAAAAAAAATGTTTTGCCTCTCTGGACCCCAGAAGCACTCTGCCTCCCGGGGCCTCCAGATGTTCCATTTTTGGTGGGGTGGGGGCTGGTGGGTGGGTGGGTGGGGCAATGTGGGCAGGGCAGCCTTGTGATCCCACGCGAGCCAGATTAATTGCTTCAGCAATATTCACTCCATAAGATGCGCAGACATTTCCACCCACGTTTAGGAGATAAAAAAGTGCTTATGGAGCAAAAAATACTGGTACTTTTGCATGTTTTTAAACTGCTGGGTAGGGGAGCAGAAGCTGGGGCAAGGATGGGAGGTCACCCCATCACACAGTACTTGGATTTGAACTGCCAACCTTCCAGTCTTCCGATCTTAAGTGCTAGGTTACCACATACCAGAAACTAATTCTGTTAAAAAAAAAATTGAGATCTGTCCCTCCAGTGCTGCTCAAGAGAGATTATAATACATCTGATCTATTTCAAGGTTACAGCATTAATCCTAAATATTCATGGTATTTGAAATATATAAGCACTAAAAAGTCTTAGGTATTTTTATTTGTAGGCTTGGGATAATGTGGGATAATGAGCACATAATTTTCTTAATTTAAATTGGTTAGATAAAATGGTTTTTAAGCAACAGGATCCTACCAAGCAAAGTAAAGTTGGCTCTTTTTTTTTGGCACTATTGCACAAATCAATTTTTTAATTAAATGATAGGAATTTAAAGACTTTTTCATTTCAGTACTTCTTCGGTTCCCTGTGATACATTCTCCAACAAAGTCACCCACAACTTTTAACGATTGGAAGCATTTCCAATACTGACAGTAAAGCTACTAATTCTCCCCCTCTTAAGCAAGATATGCAACTGTCTAAATTACATTTTCCTCTAATCAGAACTTCCACTGGCTCTCTTTTTTCAAGTAAACCATCAGATATGATAACAAAAAGGGAAACAAGAAGGGTTTTTTTTTTACTTGAGCAACATTCAAACACAGTGTAGCAATTGTACCTCAACCTTATGGGAGGACAGGTTGGAGAAGAAAAGAGAATGGAGCAAGTTTGAATAGAAATGTCAAAATTTCTCCTGCTGATGGTGATCACAATTGATCAGGAAGTTATCTCCTTCCTGTATGTCTACTAGATTTATCCCTTAAATAAAATATTAAAGGTGCAAGTTTTGGATTATTAACAAATGACCCAAAAGTACAATCAACTATTTTACCATTTAATAGTTTGGAAGTTAAATACTTTAGCATTTTATATTGTAGTGTCTTCTACAATACATAATACTTGAATAATTTAGCAATTAGGCTTTAATTAATTTATATTTTCTCAAGCATTTTAGTATTTGCATTTATATTCAGGCCATTTTCATGTTACACAATTAGAAACATTCATTTCATGTCCTTTGAAGTTCTATAAAGTTACAAAAGGTGCACGTTTAAACATGATTTTTAAAAGTGTGCCTATAAAGTTACAAAAGGTGCACGTTTAAACATGATTTTTAAAAGTGTGCCTTCCTGCCTAGCAGAATTTAAATTTAAGAATTTAAACAAAAATTCAGCCAAACTGCAGTATGGCTTTCTGCAGAGCAAATATTTGCTGTTTTCAGATCATTGAAAAAACATGGTTGTGAAAAAGAAAGTGTCTGTTATGTTGATTAATTTATACAAAGGTTACAAGGAAGTAAATAGACTTGAATTATGAAACTTTTTGCATAATATACCCTGCCACACTGCAAGTTGCACAAGCCTGCAAGTAGGCTCTTCGAATGTGGTTGAAGGTTCTTGGTACCTTATAAGCTTTATATGGCACAAAGTCAGACTATTTGAAATACTGCCTTCTCCAAAAACACCTGCCCGAGGAGTTCCTGCTCCAGGTTCCTTCCTTTAAATCAGTGGTGTCAAACTCAATTTCATTCAAGGCAGCATCAGGGTTGTGTTTGACCTTCGGGGCCTGGGGGGCGTGGTCAGGATGGGCATGATCAGCTCAATATCACTATGTCAAAGGGGACCTGGGGGGACCTGAGTGCTCTGCCAGCTCCATTTTTGTCTGCAACAGCCTCCTTTAACCCTCTGCCAGCAAAAACAGAGCTTGGGAGTGTTCTATACCTGATTCAAATTGCAGTAGACACCAAGTCTGGTGTCAGTTAGCAGAGAGCGGGAAAACCCGGTTAATTATAAATGCAGCAGACACCAAGT
>JAEANM010018980.1:0-10866 GCA_017656035.1 Myanophis thanlyinensis | reverse complement strand
CCCAGCCAGCATGGTTTAAGTGTGAATACTACAACTCCCAGAATTCCCCAGCCAGCATGGCTTAAGTGTGTGGACTACAACTCCCAGAATTCCCCAGCCAGCATGGTTTAAGTGTGAATACTACAACTCCCAGAATTCCTCAGCCAGCATGCTTGAAGATGTGTGGACTACAACTCCCAGAATGCTGGCTAGGGAATTCTGGGAGTTGAAGTCCACCCATCTGGGAGTCCATCCTAGCTTTCCAAAATCAAATTGGGAGGGGTCTACTAGGAGTGAAGTCCACCCGTCCCGACTGGGGAATTCTGGGAATTGAAGTCCACCCATGTTAAAGATGCTGAGGTTGAGAAACCCAAATGGGGGGACGGGATAATGGGAGTTGAAGTGCCCCCGTCGTAAACTTGCCAAGGTTGGCAAGGAACTCGAAAAAGATGAAGAGAATGAGATCAACTCTATAAGGAAGGCTTATTTATTAGCATGGGACCAAAAAATATCATTTATCATTCGGTGATTATTATGATTAATGTCATGAACATTAGTGTTATTAGTAGTAGTATTGTAATTTTTCAAAATTAATTCTACCCACACAACACACGGTTCATGTAGATATTGAGGTTTTTAATGCCTTTTAAAGAAAAAATGTAATAAAATAAAATAAAATAAGTTCTTTAGTTTATCACATAGTTTCGTAGCAAAGCATGGGTATTTTATTTTGCTAGTACAAATAAAAAGGCAGGATAGGAAATCTCCAGACATTATTGTGGGAGGGGAAGGCCAGGAGTCTCGTGGAACTACAACTCCCTTTGAAACCACAGAATAACCCAGTTTACAAATCTACCCTGATGGGAAACCTTGCTAGAATTTCTTTTAAAATCTTTTTTATTTCTGCTTGAAACTGTTGCGTTGCCAACTTTGTACAGGTAGGCATCTACTTACAACAATTTAAGGACAGTTCAAAGTTACAACGGCACAGAAAAAAGGGACTTTTTAGGGCCGTTTTTCACACTTACGACCATTGCCGGGTACCCATGGCGAATTCAGACGCTTGGCCACTGATTCATATTTATGACGGTCAAAGTGTCCCGGGATATGTGTGTGTGTGTGTGTGTCACACAAACCCCTTTTGTGACCGTCTAACAAGCCAAGTCCATGGGGAAGAGCCAGCTTCACTTAACAACCGTGTGACTAACTTAACAATGGCAATGATTCACTTAATGACCGTGGCGAGAAAATGGGGCAAAAGTCGCTTAACGAATGCCTCACTTAGCAACAGAAATTTCGGGCTCCCTTGTGGTCGTAAGTTGAGGACTACGCATTTGAGTTTGGCTATTGGGAGGATTAGAAGCAGTTTAACATTTTGGTGGATGCATTAATGGCTTGGCCAGGTTACGATTTGTGGACTTCGACTCCCAGAATTCCCATGGGTGGCTGGGGAATTCTGGGAGTTGAAGTTCCCAAGTCTTAAAATCGCCCAAGTTTGGAGACCTTCTGCCTTAAATCAGCATTCCTTACATTTTGGCTCTTAGCGGGTTGAGGAATTCTGGGAATTGAAGCCCGTAAGGTTGCCAAGATCCCTGCCCTTAGGATCGATTGGTCCTTCTGATCGTGGAAAGCAAAGTGAAGGATTAGAAGTGGCTCTCCCCAAATAGGAGGGGATCCCTTCCGGGTGTGATTCAAGGTGTTGGTACTTACCTTCAAAGCGCTCCATGGCTTGGGACCCGGGTACTTACGGGACCGCCTGTTGCCATCATCAGCCTCCAACCGACCGGTGCGCTCCCACAGGGCAGGCCTCCTCGGGGTTCCATCGTCGGGACGGTGCCGCCTGACGGCCCCGAGGGTTCGAGCCTTCTCTGTGGCTGCACCTTCCTTATGGAACGAGTTGCCCCCTGAGATTCGGACCATTACAGACCTCCGGGCCTTCCGGTGTGCGCTAAAAACCCACCTCTTCCAGCTAGCTGGTCTGGCCTAATATCTTAATTTTTAGGGTTTAAATTTTAAATCGTTTGACTTTTAAATTTTTAATTTTTAATTTCATTTTAACTGTGGTTTCTCAAATGTCAAATTTTAATCGTTTAAGCATAATTCTTAATCAGCCTTTATTTAATTAATTTTAACTAGCTTTTAAATTGTTATATATGTGTCTTTTATCTGGCTATACACCGCCCCGAGTCTCTTGGGAGAGGGACCGTATATACCGTAAATGCTGAAATAAAGATAAATAAAGATCCCCTATTGGAATCAGCAAGAAAAGCCTTCATACAGGTAGTCCTCGATTTACGACTACAATCAGGATAGAACTTCCGTGGCTAAGCAAGGCAGCCATTCAGTTCATTGTGACTGCTTTTTTTTTTCTGTAGTCATTAAGCAAACTGCCATGGTCATTGAGTGAAGCACACAGCTTCAAGTCAGGCAGTCGCTAAGTGAGCCACGCCTAATGTTACCACCTTTTAATTGCAGTCATTAAGCAAATCTGGCATCTCCGCTGACTTTATTTCTCGGAAACTGGTCACAAACGCGGGTCACGGGACCCCCGGATGCTCCAACCGGCTGCCAGATGTCATACTTGCCAGGACCGGCCATAAGTCAGTTTTTTTCAGTTCTGTTATAATATCAAATGGACGCTAGACAAAAGGTCGTAAGTCAGGGACTACCTGCACTGCGATATATTCACAGCAACCCACAGCCGGAATTGGATGTCTGCTTTTTCCGTTAGCGAGGTTATTTTTACATCCCGCTATTTTAGTACCAAAGCGCCCGAGTGATGCAGGAGAGGCAGGCGGTGCGAGTCCTGCCAGCAAAGGAAGGGTAGGGGGTGGGGTGGCCATGCTCATGAATTTAACAAGAATGACACACACACACACACACACACCAATCAGGCTGCTGAAATTGAGGGCGCCGGCCGGGAGGGGGAAGCGATAGATAGAAAGATGTTCTGTGGGCAGAAGAACCAGGAGTTCAGTTCTGCTCCGGAAAGAAATCCGAAATAGCAGCGAACCAAACGTTCCACCCTGAAATACCCTCTTCCTTCGGAGTTTCAACATTTGTGGCTTGTTGTTTGCACTGGGAAGTCAGCCAAAATCGGATCGTTGTGTTTTGCAAGCCACGTTTTGCGGTCAGGATTGCTCAACTTTGGCATTGGGAGCTGTCTTGGACTATTTGCTGGCGCACAATGAGCGGAGATGGCTAGAGAGGTTGAATTAGCGACGGAGCCCCCGAGGAGCACTTCCTTCACCCCAACCCTGTGGGTGAGTCCAGATCAGGTGCTCTTATAGGTCTCAGAAAGAGCCCCCCCCCAATTTGGATAGACTTGAAAGATGCTTGGAAGTGCTTGACTTAACGTCAATTCGCTCAGTGTCCGTTCGATGTTACAACGGCACTGGAAAAAGTGACTTAAGACCGGGTTTTTTTTTCACATACATGACCGTTGCAGCATCCTCATGGTCACATGAGCACTTGGCAACTGACTCATATTTATGACGGTCCCAGTGTCCTGGGAATCACATGATCCCCTTTTGCGACCATCAAAAGTCAAATGGGGACGCCAGGTTCGCTTAACAACCGGGTTCCTAACGCCTTGCAGTGATTCACTTAACAGCCGCGGCCAAAAAGGTGAAACGGGGACAAACTTGCTTAGCAACTGTCTCACTTAGCGACGGAAATTTTGGGCTGTGTTGTGGTCGTAAGTCAAGGATCCACCTGTATGTGGGAAGCCTTTTCTACCAGGAAATCCCTTCCCATGGAAGAGATCTGGGCATTTTATGGCCCCCTGGCCACATCCGTCTTTGTCACTTAGCAATGCCGGCTGGGGAATTCTGGGAGTTGAAGAGCACAAGTCTTAAAGTGGCTACATTTGGAGACATTTGACTGTCCTGCTTGGGCAGGGGGTTGGACTAGAAGACCTCCAAGGTCCCTCCCAACTCTGTTATTCTGTTACCTCTATGCTCTTCTCCTCCCAAAAGAACTGTCAGAGTGTCTGGTTCAACAGACGGCGCACCGAGACTAGCCTGCACCCCATGCGCCATGCACCAATGCCACCACGCAAAGAGAAAACCCAATTTAATTCCTTTTTTAACTCGCCCTGGCTGGACTGGAGCATGGCTTCCCCTCCCCACCCCAGGAAAGACTCCATTCCTCCACCCTCCGTTCGCCCTTTCTTTTCCTGCATGTCCACTTCTCCTCCTCCGCCTCCTCCTCCTCCTCCTCCTGCCACTCTCTCTCCCTCTTCTCCTCCCATTTCAGTCTTTAAGCCCGCACTCTGTTGTGTTTTAAATAATCATATTTAACCCACAAAAAAGAGCCGAGCTATTTTGTGTGCCCAGTCTCCTTTTCAAAGTAGGGCTATGTTCTCTTGTGTCATTGATGCACTGTTTTCCAAAATAATAGCTAGCATCTGCATACACAATAAAGATATGACTGGGAGAAAAAATATAATATTATCTTTGGTTTGGAGTGGAGAGTTTACTTCTCTGCTCAGATCTTAACAGTATTTCTGTCCTAGATAACAACAGAAATAGCATTCAATATCCCTCCATTAAAAGATTGGTTTTTCTAAAACCAAACAAAAAACAAAGAAATTCTCTAAGCCCTCAGCATTTAGGAGGCCCTGGAAGCTCATGACACAATTCTCTAGGTTTGTGAATATTATTTTCCTTTCAATTTACACAGACACACCTGCATATGTATCCATGCACATAAAAGGGTGGTGGGGGTGAATATTAGAAATCCCTTCTCTATTTACAAATTGCTTTTTTCCCCTTCCTGGCCAAATTGGTTTTTTTCCTCCCCCTACCTAATTTATATCTAATCAAATAAATAGGCACCCTGGTTTGCTGGGTGTAAGGAAAAAAAATAAAAATACAACCAAGCACTGTGTTTTCTGATTTTGGTCTGTTTCAACATGCTTTACGCCTTCATTCAAGTCAGTGGAGAGTGACGTTCTCCATTTAATTAAATGCTTAATTGCACTAGGGATACAATTTGAAAGGGCAGTTTAAATTGCCTGATCTCTGATCTGCAATATTAACATACAACAGCCTTGTAGGGCTGCTGCAAACGATGGCTTTCGGCATAGTTCCCTTACCTCTGCTAGGATTATAACTGTGAACTACACGGCAGGGAATGTCTATATTAGTTTCTCAGCAGGTCCTATATGGTGAGGGTAACGGCAATAACTTTGCCTGCAATGGGGTGGAGGTCTAATATCTCTTGACAACAACACTTCCTTGTTGTAAATTAGAGATGGACAATGCGTTTTGAACCTAAAAGTCCATTTCAAGGAGAACTTCTACTTGGCCATTCCGAGAAGTTGTATTTCAAGGGTTCTGATCATTGGAGGGAGGAGGGGGTATTGAAACAAGTTACGTAAGGGTTTGCTGTTCAAAATAACACATATATATATATATGGCAGGTGTATGTGTGTGTGTGTGACTGTGAAGGCCATTCTGAAACCTTCATCTTATTTTCCTATAAGTATTTAAATCGTTTATTTGGAGGCATGTTTTATATCTTTATCTTGCTGAAATATTCAGTCTTTCCAGAACCCACAGTCTTGAACATTGTTGAAAAATCTGTGGGAAGATCTCACACATGCAAGGAGACCTACAGATATTTCTAAGCTAGAAAAAGTCTGCAAGGAACAAAAGCCGAATAGAAAGATTCCTAGCTGGTTGCAAAAAACTGTTTGAATGCTGTTATTTCTGCCAACAGCACTGCTTAGAAGGGTGTCCGAATCTTTCCATAGTCACTGTTTTCTTATTTTGAATATTTAAACAACTGAGCATAAGCATTAAGTATGGTTTGAGGTGCAGAAAAATGTTGCATTTAACACTCTACTAACTTCCGTTCTATTAAGGATTCCTTGATATATACCATGTGACTACGGTTGACTGAATTTTGCATATTACTGTACATTAAATATATTACCTGATCTGCTGCTTCATTAGGCAACTCTTATTTTGTTCCCTTTCTAAGTATTAGACGTGGGTACTTTTTTGAAGTGTACATTTTTCAGCAGTTATCTTTTATTGATACAGGAGATCCAGTGTTTATGTATTAAACACAATGTCCTTTAATATTGCATTATCATAACACTGTAAGAAATCATTTGGATGTTATAGCCACTTTGACCCTGTTTATTATTTAAAAGTAAAATCACAGTGCTTTATATAGATTTCCCCAAGCTAAATATCATTCACCTTGTGAAGGTGTTTAGCTGTGATTATTAGATAATCAATTTGGGTAAAATGAATTATGTGCCAAGAGACTTTTTAGAATGCCAGCTGTCTACTCACCTTAGATTTTTTAAAAGCTCTATTAAACATTTTATGTTCTTTCTAAACGATGAAGCATAATCTGTCATTCACAACCAGAATTTCTCTTAAATTTGTATAATTTTTAAATCAGAAGGGCATGTAATAAATACGCTTAATTTTTGTCTGCTTTGCAAAAGATAGACAAGAATCCAAATTAGGTTTTAAGTATTATGACTATGTTCCTTACTGTTGGATCTTTTCAAGGGATTGTGTATGCACATATACACTTGTATATGTGTACAATATACCTGTGACTTTCAGATGTTGATATGCTTTTATTTCTGTGATCCTTAATCTGACTGTGCTGGCTGAGGATAACAGAAGTTGGGTAACCATTGTTTTTCCTTCATTGGACTACAGAGTCAAAAATCCTTATAGGATTCTCCTGAAGAATCTTCCATCTTAAAATGATGCAGCCAAGTATCTATAACATAACCCTGACAATGATTTAAAAGTCCACAATGGAGAAGAAAGTACCTATGGGATTCTGAGTGGTCAAATAGTTTCTTTGTCTGAAAAAAAAAATCCATTTAAAAGCAAGGAATTGGAAATTTGTTCTACACATATATTGTAAGACTCTACACTGACCCAGAAGTTCCAGGTAATTGTGATACATTTGCTAGTGTTTTTGTTCTCTTTGCACTGTGAAGTTCAAAGGTACAAATCCCAAATAATCTACTTGGAATCCATGGGTCTGTCTTTCCTTATCAATGCAGAGCCATTTCTCCAAATTACCTGTTATGTTATTGGTTTATTTGATCCAAGGCTTTCTGCTACTAAGATATATTGCTCTGACCTTTTCTATAACCGTGAGTGTTTTTAATTTTTCTTTGAGTCCAGCTTTCCAGTTCAGGACATTTTTAAATTCAGTGTGATTTCTGAATGGGAGGGCTCTTTGGTATATCTTGACCACAATCTATAGCAATACAAGGATTCTCTTGGGAAAGATAAGTAAATGGTAAATGAGCATTTTTCTTACTTTAAAGATTGTATGTAGGCAAGCTACTGTAGGGTAGAGGGTTAATTTTGTACACTGTGTTCGATTATATTCTTCATAGATTATAGAAAAACCTATTTCTTGGATATTGTGTGATCATTTTTTTTGTGTGTGGACAAAGTATAATAATAATAGAGAGGCCTTTACTTGTTCAGGCTGTCCACATTTTCTGCTTTCATGTAGCAGAAATAATGCATTTATATGTCTCACAGGAAGCTTGTTTCTTGTCCTTTGAGGAGCAGGAATGAGAGAATACATGAAGATCAAGCTGATGCTTTTCTTCAAGGAAATGGGATGATTGACAGAGACTTGCAAGTTGTCAGTAACCAATAGCAATTAATTCTCTTTGAACATAGAGGCTAGTGCATTTGCAGCTGCTCACAAGTGGGTAAAAGAACCTATCATGGCTTCTGACTCCATTAATATAGGGCAAAACAAAATCAAGATATTTTTATATGTTTGATCTAACACTTGTCATTTTTCTTTTCAAAGGCTTTGTAGATTTAAATTAGAGAAGTATTTAATTGAAATTTTAAAAGTTAATCGCGTTCAAAGACTCTGGGGTCGTGATGGCAGATTATGCTGGACTTTCTTTGTTTTTTTTTTAAAGACATTTCACTTCTTACCCAGTCATCTTTGGGATAACCATGACCTGGATGATTGAGAATTTCCATAGAATTTCTTCTTCATGGGCAAGGGAAAACAATTTTCTATGAATGAAGCGATGTCTTCTTTTGCCACTGCACCCTAATTTTAAATGAAGTTATACCCTCTTAGAGGCTTTAAATCTCACCAATCCTTCTGTGACTTGACATTTGAGAGAGAAATGATCTCTTGTGGTAACGTGGCATGCAATGGTGGAATTCAAATTTTTTTTTATTACCAGTTCTGTGGGCATGGCTAGATGGGCATGGCTGGGGGGTCATGTGATTGGGTGGGCAGTTTCTGTAAACAGGGCAATAAAAATTAGGCTAGAAACAGCACCAGAACATTTTTTTTCCTGCCTTCCTTACAGGATTAACCCTGTAAAGTGGGAAAAAACAAAAGGAGATTTTTTTTTCTAACAACCGGTTCTCCAAACTGCTTAGAAAGTTTACTACCAGTTCTAGCGAATCTGCTGAATTTCACCTCTGGTAGCACCTACCAGTAGCTAATAGGCTGGTGTGTAGTTATAGCAGAGAATTGTAGAGAGAGGGGGGAAGGGGGCTTCATCATTATCAAGTGCCAGCAAGAGATTATATGTGTTTGGAGGTTGTGTAGAAGTTTCAGTTAATATAAATGATTGCAGCAAAAGGAATTCTAAAACTGAGTGAAATGAAATGTCAGTTTTTTAATGACTTTTACTGATTCTTCCTTTGTTTCCAGTTCTAATTCAAGGTGCACTATAAAGCCCTTCATATACTAGGACCATGGTGTCTGAAGGAATGTCTCTTCCTGTATGTACATATTCACATTCTAAGATCATATTTAGGAAGATGAGTTCTTAGTGCTCTCCCGTGATGACTTATGGCTGATGGTCAGCCAAGAACAGGCTTTGTTAGTGTTGGCCTCCCAACCTTGGTAATTGCACTCTAGTGAATTATGCCCAGAGCCATCTACCTTGACTTTGTTGTGCCAAGCAAACAAATATTTACTTTTCAAGCTTTTTAAATAAAATGTTAATGCTTCAGTGAGTTTTTTTAAATTTCTTTACCACTGTTTTTTTAAATCTGTGCTACCTTTAACATTTGTTTTGTTTGTGTTGTTTTCCTATAATATTTGCCGTGTATGTGTTTATTAACTCTTCTATTGCTTTAATTGCTTGAACTTTATGACAAACTGCTTTGAATTCTTTTTAATGGGAAGCAGCCTGCAGATGTTTTTAACGCAATAAAATACATAATATAATATTTGTAAGGATGGCCAGTGAAATCATGGGGACCATGCATGTCTTGCGTTGTCCTGATTCACATGATTTTTAGTTCATCTTTGGCATAAATATTCCTATACTTTTGTTTTTGTCTACACGGGCTTTTTCATGGCAACATCTGTCATGTTTTTCATCATGGAGAAGAACTATCTAGCTCTTTTAAATTGATTCTAAATGATGCTGGCATTATGTGGCCCAAGCACCAAATGACAGGACCAAAAAATGTCCAGATCTCATTGATGGTTATTTGAAAAAGAGATCTGAGCAATTATGAAATGAGATCTGAGCAGAGGTGAAATTCAGCAGGTTCTAGCAGGTTCGCTAGAACCGGTAATAAATTTTCTAAGCAGTTCGGAGAACCGGTTGTTAGGAAAAAAAATCTCCTTTTGTTTTTTCCCACTTTACAGGGTTAATCCTATAAGGAAGGCAGGAAAAAACCACTCTATGTTTTTCTAACAACCATGTTGTTTCTAGCCTAATCTTCAGTGCCCTGCTTAAGAAACTGCCCACCCAGTCACGACCCTCCCAGCCATGCCCACCAAGCCACGCCCACAGAACCGGTAGTAAAAAAAAATTAATTCCACCATTGGATCTGAGCCATTACTAATCGTAATGAAAGCTTTTAAAAATCTACAATTAACAGTGATTTATACAAATCATTTGGAAGATAGGTTTCTAGAATAGTCAATGTTAGATAACAACCCTTGTTGGTTTGTTTCTAATGTTCCTATTAGGCATAAAAAAAATGTACTGGGTCAGTTCAAAGGTTCAAAGTGACCAAGCATTCAAGTTCTCAGGAACCTTTGATCAACTACTATGGTAAATTGTACAAACCCCAAAAAAATCTTTATGCATGAATTATATACTGCTCCTACTTACCTTCTTTTATTTGCTTTTAGACAATTCGTTGTTTTTATTGTACACACTTTCAGTTTTAATACCTTTTTTTGTCTTATAGCTTTTTATAATTTAATACAATATCCCACCCTCCTTGTGCTGTCGATGACCATAGTAAAGATTTGATGTGATTTAATTAGCATTAATTATAGACATGATGGAATGTGGGGGATATGGGAATAGAAAAGCAAGGCTACTTGCTGACTTGTTATCAGGCTGTACTTCTTGGATACATCGTGCCCATCCACCAAACTGTTTCCCTCAAGGATCAGGTAGTCCTCGTTTAATGCCCTTGTCATTTTTCAGCTGTTATGATGGCCATGGAATGGGTGCTTTATGACCCATAAAGCTCCCCTGACTGTTGTAAATGGTCACATTGCCCCCCTCCCCACTCTTGTGGTCATGTGACCATATATTAAGCAGGTTAGCTTTATGATTGGTTGCATGGTCACATGACTGTGATTTACAATGTTTTTTGCCTGTTTCTGGCAAAAAGCACCTATTGAAAAGATTGAGCTTGCTTAACAGCTGTGGCATTTGTTTAATGACTGCTAAAAAAAGCCAGAAAACTACTTATAGTCATATGGAAGCTTAGTCTACTAACCGTAACAAATTACAACCATAATTTAGGGCTCAATTATTAAAAAATTAAAAAAAAATTAAAAAAATTAAAAAGATCAAAACAAAGGAACTGGTGGTGGACTTCAGTGTAAAACAGGAAAGAAACTATCAGACCCCGGTCATCAATGGAAGCC
>JAEANM010018979.1:0-12489 GCA_017656035.1 Myanophis thanlyinensis | reverse complement strand
AAGTTTAAAGTAAATAAGTTAGATAATAACAGAGCCAGAAAGTTAAAGAGGGAATATGTAAGAGGGAGTCAAGCCAAGAAAAGAACAATCAGGACCCTAAGGAAAAGAAGAGATGATGGCTAGTAGAAACTTTTCAAGTGTGAGAAAGTGGCAGAAGTGCAGATAAAAGATTAAAAATAATGAGAGAAGGTCAGGAGAAAATATAGTTAAATATATAGTTTTTGATTGTTTTTGAAGTATAGTATTTTTAAAATACGTAATTAGTTACATTTTAGATGGAAAAGTAGGAGTTAACGAGATCAATACATACAACAGTAATAAATATTTAGAAAAGTAAAGAAGGGTTATGTAAGAAACGTAAGAGGATATAGAACGATTTTGAATATGTACCTGTATTCGTTTATACGATAAATAGGATACAACAATTAAGGAATGAATTATGGATACCGTGGCACAGAATGGACATGAATCTATACAATGTTAATATATAAACTGTTTTGAATATATACTAGCAGTAATATACGATGTGAGATACAATGATAAAAAGAATGAATTAGGGACACTGTGACATAGAATGGATATGAATATTTATAGCGTTAATACATATGACTGCAATATAAGTCAAGATATGGAAATCGGTTAATATAAGAAATGTTGAATAGAAATATTAACTTTGTATTGATAGATTATGTAAGCACTAAAAGAGGAATGGTATAATCATCATCATTACATCATTGTGATATAATTAATGTATTAAAAGATGCCCAGATGCCATGCTGTACACATAATGATATGTTGGGATTAAAAATAAAAATTGTTCAAGAAAAAAATAATAATTGTGATCTGGGCATTTTAATGCCTGGCTCATGATTATGACATTGCAGTGAGCTACAGTCATATGATCGCCATTTACGACCTTGCCAGCTTCCCACAGCCACTGTTAATGGGAAAGCTTGTTGCAAGTTGCTGAGCTAAGTCTTTCCTCACGGTGGAAAAAAATAGAGTATAAGAGCTTAGAGATTAGGAATTAGTTTTAAAAGTTTGAGAAATGCCAAACCTCATAGGTTGTCTCAAATGTTTAATAAATGTTCTTACCTGCAATTAGTCTAGACAACATAATTCCAAATGACAGCATAATGCTTCCTTTCTTTCACTGACATAAGTGGCCTTTGTTTTTATGCAGTACTTGGATGAAGACCTGAAGGTAGCAGGCAAATACAAAGGAAATGATTACAGCCAGTACTCTCCCTGGTCGTGTGACACTATTGGCTCCTACATTGGAACCAAAGATGCAAAACCCAAAGACATTGTGGCAGTGGGTCTTGTGGAGATGGTGGTAAGCATGCTGAAAAAAAACAGTGAGGTACTCTTGGTAATTGATAAATTGCCAGATGACCAGATTATACAAAAGTTTCCAATGGAGATTCTCCAGACATTTATAGCTTGATATGGTAACAGCTGACAAGAAGTTTAAGGATCAATACTAACACTGTACAGGTAGTTCTTATTTAACAACACTAATTGGGACTAGAAACTGAAGTCATGAAAAGATATGATCATAAGTTAAAAAGTTATATGATTGCACCACTTGGTGATTGTAGTTCTGGCAGTCCCAGTTGCCATTGTTAAACAAGGATTGTGTGGGTTGTTAAGCAAGGACCTCAAATTACTGAGACTCCCAACTTCCTGCTGGCTTCTCCATTGATTTTGTTTGCTCTAGTCTTTCTTTCTCCTAATTGTCTGTCTGTAGCTGAGTAAGAATTTATCTCTTCCCACTCCCTGTTTATAATTTCATATATATAAAGTAAAATTGGTGAGAGAACTTTGAAACCATGAAGTACGTACAAATTTTTCTCCAGCTATGTGCCATCCATATAAAGTTACACAAAAATTTTCCCCAAAGTCCATAATGGTCTGGTAATACAGTAATTTTTGAGAGAAAGGAATAACATTCCATGGATAAAGCAATTATTTTATTGTAACTACCCCCAAAGGCCTTTGCTTGATTTGTACATTCATACTACTAAATATTTAGCCTACAAAGAATAATCTGAATGCTGTTAATATTATTTGCTTACAAGTTTGAAAAATTACTGTTATGCAAGTCTGTTTCTTAAATTGGGCTCCGTCCCACCATAATTGTGATATAGAAACATCTGAGAAATATGTCGGCTAGAAAGGAGAAGCTTGTAATTCTGATCATTTAATCTGTCACTCCAGAATGTGGACAGCAAGGGAATGCGAGATCAACGTTTGGATTTACAAAGGAGAGCAGCAGAGACTGGTGATGATGATCTTATTCCCTTTGGAGATAGGCCTACAGTATCAAGGTTTGGTGCCATCTCACGTACCTCCAAAGCAATGTACCAGAACCCAGGCCCCATGCAAGCCATGACAGTTCAAGGAGCTTCTGCAAAACCAGTCAGTGTTTCAGGTATAACTTTTTTTTATAGTAGCTCTGAATCAGTATGTGGCTTGGTTAAGGAAACAGGTCTAGACATAGGTTGGCAGGTGACATTTAAATCAAAAGAAAACTGAAATAATACTGGCTCCCCATGAATAGGGGAATACAAGTAGTCCTCAACTTACAACTGATTGTTTAATGACTATTCAAAATTAAAGCACTTCTGGCCATCATCAAAGATCACTCTGCCCCCCTCTCCCGCCAGTCATGCAGCCCTCCTTTCAGTGGGGAAGCTGGCAGTGAAATTTGTAAGCAGAGGAGAAAAACCTCAGCAAGCTTTAGGAATGGAGCTCAGATCCTTAGAATTTGAGGTTCATTCCTTCAGTGCACTGAGGGATATCCTCCTCGTACAGAACAGAGGGGAATTTTCTTGGTGGGCTTCAGGAACAGACCTTAAATCTTGAAGATTTGCTAGCTTCCTAGGGCTAGAAAGTTAGCAAATGCTATCATTCTGAAGACCCGAAAGATTTCTAACCATCAGGACAATGGCACTTGTTAGTTTTCTATGCTAGCCTAGGAAGAGTGAAAAACACAATCATTCTTGCAGTCATTTTGAAGGCCTCTTCTCCAAATTGTGCGCTTCCTATTATTGCAATAATGGGGCTCACTTGCAGAATGGCAAGAGGTGTCCTCAGAAGGATGCCTGTGCCTTGAATTGGCTGGTTGTGTCTGCAACTGCAGGAAAAGGCAAAAGTAAGTGGACCCAGGCGTTGGGGGGGGGGGGCAGGTGTCCTAGATGTGATGAGGCAGGGAAAGTGCTCTCTCCCTGGCACTCTACTTAATGGCCCCTAAAAATCACTTAACAACCGCAACTGGGAAAGCCAGTTTGTGAATGTTGAGTGAAGCGATCATGTGGGTATCTTGCTTAGTGACTATTTTAACTCAATTACCAAGATTCTGATTCCAGTTGTGATTCTAAGCTGAGAACTATCTGTAGGCTTTTGATTTATTCTCGTAGCTCTACTGTATGAACACAGTTTATATATTTTAACTAAAATTAATGCTAGTGCTCATATATTGGTAGAAATCAACATAGAACAAGGTGTACAACAAGGCAATACAATATCACCTATCCTTTTCTCAGCCTGCCTTGAAGAAGTATTTTGCAAATTAGACTGGGCAAAAGATGGGGAGGAAATCAATGGCACCTATTTAAATCACTTAAGATTTGCAAATGATGTTGTCTCTTCTCACAACACCCAGAAGAGCTACAAACAAATACAAGCGCTGCACAAAGTAGGAGAACCATTTGGCTTAAAAATTACCCTGAAAAAAAGCCAGGTGATGTTTAATAAATTCACCAAAGGGAAAAAAGTGTATATCTGGAGAAGAACTAGACATAAAAGACCATTACTTATACCTTGGCCAATGGATCTCAATGGAAGGTGATAACAATAAAACAAATTGAATGGTATGTTAAATGTGGTTGTCAGGTATTCAGCAAGCCAAGTGTAATTTTCAAGAACAATCTCCCCCTATACCTGAAGAGAAAAGTTTTTGATCAGTATGTGCTACCTGCTCTAACATATGCCAGTGAAACATGGACACTAACCTCACAATCGATACAAAAGCTATGAGTGGCGCAAAGTGCCATGGAAAGATGACATGCTTGGCATTACAAGACAAGTACATGGATTAGAGAAACAAATGAAAGTATATGATACCATCAAGAGAATAAAAGAGTTTAAATGGAAATAGGCTGGTCACATAGCAAGAACTGATGGCAGATGAATCAAGGCAGTCATAGAGTGGATTCCACTTGATAAAAAGCATTCATGAAAGAGGTGTAAAACAAGATCGATTGACAACATTAGCAAGTATTATGGGCCCAATTGGCAAAAGAAACAGGACAATATTGGTTGAAAACATGTGGAAGAGGCTTTCATCTGCAATGGATAGACAGTGGCTAAATGATGATGGTGATGTCTCATATATTGGTTACAGTTTGTTTTCCTCTATGGAATATAAGTTAAGCTCCTGTTTTAAAATAAATACTAGTGAAGAAAGAAGGCATTTGCCACAATGAATAAGTTTGTGTTCCAAATTTTAGAGACTCAGTGTGGTATTAACATTAACTTGCAGACTAGGAGAGATGAGTCATTTATTTATAATATATAGATCTCTGAGTATAAGACCAATTTGTATTCTTTTCATTCTTTTGGTAGAATAGGTTGTTTTCAGATCATTCAAATTTTTAGGTTTAAATAGAAATAATGAAAAGCTGGGTAGTATCCTTTTATGGAGCTCACCAGAACAATCATAGTAGGAATAGAGTCACTTGTTGAGCAGGCTTACAAATGAAGCACTAAAGTTCAGGATTCTTTTCCTAAAGGCAATCTCAGCTGAGATTCGCTAGTTAAATTTAGAGTTACATAGAGACAGATAAAAGGTAGAAATTAAAGATCATGTTGCTGCTACCTTGTATGTCGAAGGAAAATTAATGGAAAAGTCAGCTAAGATGGCTTCATTCTTCATAGAGGGGACAGTATGGTAGTCACAGATTAGGCAATGCAGTTTTGAGGTATGCAAATTCAGATCTATTTGCTGTGAACTATAGCTGTTTAAAAGAGGAGGGAAATATGACCTAGGGTTATTAAAATTGTGGCAAACATTAAAAAAACATGTTTGTTTTACATAGAACCAATATATTAAAAAGAAAGAATATGTATAAAAATAAATGGTGACTCATAATGATCTGTTGTAAATGCATTCTTTACAAGGTTGCACAGAAGGTTGATTTGGAAATTGAGTTAATTACTAGGTTTCTATTACAATAATGGTAATGAATAATTTTATATACTGTAGGATTTTTCTGTTTACATAGATTACAACCCATATGGAACACACAGTGCATGGGGAGGTTCACCATACACACCCCATCAAAATGTACCTTCTCAGGGACGGCTTGGTGACAGGTAGGGGATTTGAACTTGTACGTGCTATACATGTTTTAAGTTTTCTCAATTAAACTGAAAGGCAAGAACAACAACAAAACCTTTTTCTCCTTCCAAACAATTATCTATCTGAAAAGGGAGAGATTATCTATGACAGACATTGCTAACCATGGGAAATCTTTGCCATCATCTGAGAGAGAACAACAGCTTCGTCTTGAACTACAGCAGTTAAACCATCAGATAAGTCAGCAGACACGAGGACTTGAGGTATGTATTCTTAGCTCTTTACTTTTTCTTAGAAAGAACTAGAGAAATGAAAAGGAGAGGGAGTGCAGAGCGCTGTAAATAGATTTTTATATTGCGTTCAAATGATGTCATAGAATTTCAGAATGAAGAATTCACCAGTGTTCAGTCATTTTTAATGTGATTTTAAAATGACAGTATTAAGGAGGAAATGGCTGGTACCACTGACTTCTGTATTCATTTGCAAATAATATTTGTTCTCCTCCCTATCCTCCCACCATGTTCACAAACTTGAGATCCATAAATCTTATGTAATGGAAATCAGTATCATTAGCTCTGTTTTACTTCTCTTAGCTGTTATAGTTTTTTTCCCTAAATAGACCAGACCATAGTTATACATAATTTATTGAGAATTTATGTAGAAAGTTTATTTCTTGAGTTGAAAATTTAAATTTATGATAGCATAATGGACAGGAGTGTTGACTATATTAATATTCATTCATGTTTTTGCAAAAATACAACATGAGGTAGCTTATGGTGAATTACTTTACCAGTGAGCACCTTGAATTGTACCTGCAAGCCAACTGATAGCCTGTGGAGCAGTGGATATCAATGCACATACTACAACATATCCATTATTGCCCAGGTTGCTGCATTTTGAACCAACTGTAGCTTCAAGGGCAGCCCTGTGTTGAATGCATTGGAGTCATGTACTTATGAAGTGTCTAGATCATGAGTGACCATTTGGAGATCTTAAATTCTTGTGTTGCTGTTGAAGACAACACAAGTTGTGCTTAATTTGTGCATGCTGTGTTTGCTGGTGCTTAATGGAGGAGTATTGGGTGGCTTGAAAATACCCACCTTGATATTAGTTTCCTTTATTATCATTAAACTTTCTCTTTTTAAAATATATTTTAATTCATCTTATAAAAAAGGAGGAGATAGTAAAACATCAACAACAATATTATAGCTCTAATGTACTAATCAAAATTAGTCTTATATATTCAGTCATACAGAATAGATTAGGAATAGAATGGAATGGAGCTGGAAGGAACCTTGGAGGTCTTCTAGTCCAACCCCTTGCTCAAGCAGGAGAACCTATACCATTTCAGATAAGTGACTGTCTAGACTCTAGACGCTTCTTAAAAATACCTAGTGATGGAGCACTAGGAGTCCTAGTCCTCCAATTCCTGGAGTCAGGCTGTTCCACTGGTTAATTGTCCTCACTGTTAGGAAGTTTCTCCTTAATTCCAAGTTGCTTCTCTCTTTTATCAGTTTCCAACCATTATTTCTTTTCCTGCCCTCTGGTGCTTTGGAAAATAATTTGACCCCCTCTTCTTTGCGGCAGCCCCTCAAATATAGTTGTTAAGTTTTAATCAATTTATTCAATTAAGAGCATTATCTATTATATTTTCTATTTCTTAATCGACCATCTTCCTCAAATATATTGGCATGTCTAGGTTACTGCAATAGTTCTTTCTCTAAGAACTTGATGCTGTCATGCAAAGTCAAGGAAAGACATGTCACAAGACTTAAGTCTTCAGTTTCTTTCTCCTGTCATTTGTTATAATAGACTATTTGCAGTTTATCATTCTGATTGGTTGATTATCCTGACCTCTGTCTTGTCAATTGCAACCTATAAATACAAAAACTTCTATATAGATATTCCTAAACTTACAACCATACTTGAGTCTGGTATTGTGGTCATAAGTCATGGCAGTTACTAAGGGAATCACCAGATGACCATGATTTATTTTTATAGTGGCAGTCATTATGCAAATCTGTTTTCCCCAGTGGACATTTTTTTGTTAGAAACTGGCTGAAGACCAAACATTTTGGCCAGATGACAGCAAGATGATGCAACTGGCCATAAATGAAACCTGGTGGCCAAGTGCCCAAAATGCAATCATATGATCATGAGGGCGGCTTCAGAACTTTGAAAATGAGTACTAAGTAGCTCTGGGGCAGTCTGTCCGAATGGTTGCTAAATGACTGGTCATTAAGCAAGGAGTACTATATGTAAATCAGATTTCCTAACAATGGCATAATCAGGATTATCAACAATAAAATTATTGTTCAAATATAGAAGAAGATACAATTTTGTAGATCATTGTAGAATTGATAGAAATACTATATTATATTGATATTTTTAATCATTAAAAAGTATATATTATCATCATCTTATTTTCCAAACTATTGCAGTTCATTTTTATGGATGAAAACAGTGAATCTTCCAAAACAAAATTAATTAACAGTAACATAACATGTTAAAACAAAATAGTCTTTCCCTGAATAAAAGATTTCTTAATCATTTCCTCCCTATAGTCTAGAATATTTAATTTAATGAATCATTTTCTAACAATATTTATAAATATTTTAAAAATTACACTCTACAAAAGTTCTCTAATAAAAGGATTGCCTGGCTATTTTTATTTTTGGATTCTCCAGAATTCTCAATTTACCCTGTTATTGACATTTAAATTAGGATGATATACACTAGTATGCCTTACTGTACAGTAATTATTATCCATTGGACATTAATACTATCTATATGTTAGACAGTACTATACTGTCTGCCAGATCAGATTTTCTAGACACAGGCATTTTAAAATTATATATTATATCAGAATTCCCCAACCTTTCTAGCTTTGCAGACTGGCCAAGTGTGTGTGTAAAGGGGATGTTCCGCATGAGCAGCCGGATTGCATGCACAGCTCCATTTGCGTGAGTGGCATGTATGTGCACCTGCTGCTCACGTGAATGGAGCGTGCATGCATGTGCTCATCCACTGCTCAAGCAAGTGAGGATGTACACACACTTGCTCTCCATTTCCACGGCCCAGTTGCAAACAGCTCATGGCCCACTAATGAGCCCCAGCCCAGGGGTTGGAGACCACTGTATTATATTATAATTATTATGTAAAACCTTCAGTGCTAACAGGATTTTGAACACTGGCCAAGTTATTGGGTCTTCATAATTCGTAAACCTTGAATTTCAAAATTCCTCAGGACATTCCTCTAAAATAAAAAGTATGATTTTATAAAACTGAAGTGCACATACTTTAGCCACTCTATTTTTAATTTAAGATTGTCTTCATCTGTTTTAAGTGTTATAATTCTGAATATGTCTTTAAGAGAAGCATAGAAAATATAAATAAATCAGCCTCTTTTTTTTATAAAGAAGAATGTTGGGCATTAGAAGCCAAGCAATATTCCTGCATTTTGGCCTGATTCCCATGTCTGCATGGTATATTTTGTGTGCTCAGTTGTGTATGTGCTTGGCTTTGTGCATTAGGCAGTTAGTAACAGGCTGCTGTTGCAGAGGGAAGCGACCCCTTTGGCAGGCCAACCACAGCCCCCACCGCCACCTCCTAAGTGGCCTGGAATGATCTCAAGTGAACAGCTGAGCTTGGAGCTGCACCAGGTGGAGAGGGAAATCGGGAAGAGACCCCGGGAACTAAGCATGGTGAGTGTTTTGTAAGGTGGACGGAGAAGATGCTGCTGCTGCTGCTGCTGCTGCTGCTTTTTGGTGAGTTGCAGTGTTAACTGCTCTCACCATTTCTGAACAAGAGTCATTTATTTTGAATATTCAGAGCTGGTAGCTTACAAGTTTTTGTTTTTCTACAAATTTAATTTTGAAAGCTACCACAATTGAATGTTGGCAAGCACTCAAATTTACAGCAAATAATCCATCCGCTTAAGCATCTGAAGCAGACTATGTTACAGTCTGCACACAATACTTTTTAAATGGCATTTGAAAAGGGGGCGGTGGTTTTTCCAGCCCATGGTGAAAGACTTCCTTGGTCTCTGCTGCTTGCACATGTGTTGGAAAGCTTTCTAGCCTGATAAAATAAAACAGCTTGGTCTAGGATTATGTTCCTTTGTCTGTAGCTTTTGTGTGCGTATGGGTGTAGAGCTTGGCTTGGTGCTTCACAATTTCTTCCCACTTGTAAAGCAAGCTTACAATACATTGTGAACCATGGATTTGTCTTTCCTTTCCCAAGGAGAGCCAGTCTTCATTGGATGTGAAAAACAAAGGAAATTCTAGTAAACAGACTGAAAATGGACAGCAAGGCAAAGTACCACCTGAAGATCTTTCTCTAACATTCAGGTAATATAATTACTTTTATTGGTAATTTAATTCAAACTTAAGTATTACATTGGACACAGTTATTTTCATTTTATGTATTGACATTGTTTTACTTTATCTGCAAGTGTTTAAAATTGTTTTAGTGTTTTCCAAATAGCAGTAGTCAAGACATACATGCCTGACATTCTTCAATAAGTGTTTCTTTCAGTGATTGTGCTGGTTCCTACCAAAGACATTATCCAAATCGGTGCTGGTAGTCAACCAGCATAGCAATCTTAGAATATTACTGTCTTTAGTACTTTTGACTGTGCAATCATCTAGAACTGGCTTAACTTTTACAGAATTTCTAGATTGAGCCAAAATAACTTGATACACAGCAGAACATGCTCATTGTGCCAAGTTCGATAAACTCTGGTTTTGCAATAGTGGGAAGGCAATTTTTAAAAAATATTTCTTGAAGTAACAATGCGTCAAATCAATATTTCTGTCAGTCACAGTCCAGCAAATAAAAGCATGAAAACAATATTAAAAAATAAAAATAAACAAGCAGAATAATATATCGCAATTGGTTGTGGATTAACAATGAGCGATTAGCTTATCCAATTTTACATATAGCACAGCAGAATTAGGCTACATTCAGAGAAATTACTTCATACTGATCTGATAACAGTATTTGCCTGTAAAAAAAATCAGTATTTCCTAGATATTTTATTAAAGTAAGATATTTAAATTGAGCCTGTGAGTCCTTATAAAAGATGGAGTATAGCAGGACATGAGTTATAGTTTCAATGGCCCTTTGTTCACAGAGGCAGAGTCTCAGCTCATAAGGTATTTTTTTTTTTTGTATCAGCCCTCCGAAAGTGCTATGAGAAGCATGTTACATCATGCTAAGGTTAATGGCATTCTGATTTTTGGGATGGTTATTTGATATAAATATCTAGCTGCTTTAAATGGGGCAGTTTGACTGCTCAAAAATCATTCTTGGAAAGGGCAGTCTGACTTTGTGGATTTCCAGATCTTTAATAGGTTGTTTAAGTGTGTTAAGTGCACACTCATACCGCTTCGGTCAGAGATATACCGTATTTTTTGGAGAATAAGACGCACCAGAGTATAAGATGCACCTAGATTTAGAAGAGAAAAACAAGGGGGGGAAGGTTTTGGCCTCCACGGATCTTGTTTTCCCCCTCCCCAGCCCCCAGAAGTACTTTGCAAGTCTTCTGCATGGCCCGTTTTCAGTGGAGGCTTGCAAAATGATTCTGGGGGCTGGGGAGAGGGAATGCAAGATGCACAAGGGGGTTGGGAGGCCAAAAACGTGCCCATTTTTGGTGAAAACGAGGTGTGCAGGGGAGGCTCGGGAGGCCCAAAATAGCTGTATTCAGTGTATAAGATGCACCATAATTTTCACAATTTTATTTTCACCCACTTTGGGGGGGGGGGTGCATCTTATACGCCGAAAAATACAGTATACAGTATTAAATTACCTTTGCCCAATTATTGCTTCTGTTCATGCTTACTGAGATAATGTGCTAGAGACAAAGCCTTCTTATACTTGTGAAATGCCCCAAATGGTAATGGGGATGTTCAAGTACTATAGGTGAAACTTTCCATGGTTAATGAAGAATGTGAATTTAAATAAGGAAACCCACAAGCTGCAAACAGAACCCTTTGAAAATATATCTTCTACCTATATATCATCTCAATTTTGATGGTTTATTATTCTCCAGACAGATAATCTTATTTCATAGTCCAAACAACCAGGCCTGGAGGAAAAATTAGAGATTAGCAATTTAGAATTAATCTGAAGATGGAGATAATAGACTGAGCGAAGGACCCCAGCCACCCCAACAATAGACTGTTTACCACGATGCGGTCAGGAAAGCATTTTCGCTCTCTGAAGGTCAACACAGAGAGACTGAGAAAAAGCTTCTTTCCACAGGCAATACGGACACTAAACCAGGAACCACAAGAACACTCAGGACTATAACAGGAACCATGACTGTATCTAACTCCCACCTTCCCAACTATCGCTAACTTATTTCCTATCCTATCCTCCCATTTTGCCTTGACTTACTCGCGGTCGCAGGCGGTTATGTAAGCGTTTCACTGCATATCGTACCATATGATTGTGTATGTGACCAATAAATTTGAATTTGATTTGATTTGATTGAGCAAATAAATCATAAGCAGGCATTATGAATATTAGATTATTCCTAGCAGAAATAACATGTTTTTTAAAAAAATATTAGTAACATTTGAGATTAATTTTTGCTTAGGGTTTAGTGTCATACTGATCCTGCTACATAATTCAGAGGGCCATCTGAAATAGCTTAATTATATTCAATGTCTTTTCTCAATGTTAATCTTTTTTCTTTTTTTCCCTCTATCCCTTTATTGTTTCTTATTACTCAACAGTGATCTTCCAAATGGATCTGCCCCAACCCAAGAAATTATAGGCCTTCTGTCAAACAAAACTACAGCTCTGAACTTGTCAGAGGACAGCAACGCAGGAGCAGGTGACCAGGATACCCAGAGAACCGGAGCAACGCCCACCTCTGCTCCTTGAAAGAACAAGACTATCCCTCCACTTCTGTCGGGGGTCACCTTTTCCCATCCTTGGATTGATGAAAGACGCTGAGCAAGTCTTCAACAATAGCAAGTCTGAGACAATGTGCACAACACCACTACTAGGAACAAACCCTGCACATAGTTCACATTAACACATTTTTTAATTAAAAAATGAAAATTAGCAGTATCTGCAAACAACTCAAATTAAATTTGTTTTTGTTCTGTGAATGAACT
>JAEANM010018978.1:0-12489 GCA_017656035.1 Myanophis thanlyinensis | reverse complement strand
CATTCGTATTTTCATCTACTCATTCATTTTATGCATTCATTCATTACAAGAAGCTAATATTCTCACTTGGAATCTTCTTCTTGTGCCATATCTTTCATCAGACGTTGGCGATCCGGTTGGCCATCCTATTTTTATCAACAGCCGCACGAAAAAATGCTGTTGAGTTTTATCCAAACCAGTCCCTTAGATTTTTAGATCCTTCTGCCTAGACCTCATTTGCCTTCAGTCTTTCCTTGGAAGGTTAAGTGAAGGATGCCATATTTTTCCGGGTGTCGCATCACACATCCAAAATACTCTAACTTTCGCTTTTTTTAATGGTTTTGATGATTTCCCTTGGCTTTCCCAAGCGGCTTATTGCCTCCTCATTTCTGATATTGTCATTCCAACTTAAATGTAACAGCCGCCTGTAAATCCACATTTCAAATGTTTCTAATCTCATCAAGTGACTTAGAATCTACAAGAACTAATACGCGGCCCCTGAATTCTTGCAAGGTCTGGCAAATTTGTGAGATTTTTAACCATTATTTTCTTTACTTTTGGAAGTTGGAAGGCATGGTTAATGACACATATTGGCACCTCACTGCTATAATCCCAACAAAGGCCCCAAATTTGTCCCCTTCTCTAATATTTTTGCCATCCTGAGGGCCACGTCAACTGTATTATAAACAGGAATCTTAGAACTCACTTGTATCACGAGAGAAGTACATTTTGCGTGGCTGTGAGTACACCCACGGAAATCCTTTCCCACCCTCAATCAAACCCCACTTTGCAAGCATGTCCCATGCATCCTGGGAAGGGATACATTTCTACTTTGCTATTTCTCTCTACAGGGTGTGGCTCTTGCTGCTTGTGGGGATCAGCATTGCATGGATCCCTGTGGTACAAGTTGCCCAAGGTGGACAACTCTTTGACTACATCCAGTCCATCAGCAGCTATCTGGCTCCACCCATTGCTGCCATTTTTCTCCTTGGAGTCTTTGTCAAAAGGCTTAATGAGCAGGTGAGCAGGTTAAAAAAAAGTAGAAGACACAACTGACCACATAAGGGGTGAGATCCATCCATGAAGGGGAATCACAAACACTCAAAATAGAGGAAATAAGAGTGCCAGTATGTTAAGCCCAGTTATAATGATCGCATCTAGATTACCTTCACTGTCCTAAGCCAACTTGGATTTCCTATAGACTGTATTTTTTACTCCGTAAGACATACTTTTTTTCTCCCAAAAGTGGGTGGAAATGTCTGTGCATCTTATGGAGCAAATATGGGCCTGTTTTTGGCCAGCTGAGTGCTTTTGGGGGCCAGGGAGGTCCAAAACAGGATACACAAAGGCCAAAAATGGGACACACAGAGGCTGAAAACAGGACGCATGGAGGCCAAAACCTATTTTTTTATGTGTGTTTTCCTCCTCTGAACTTGGTGCATCTCATGGTCAGGTGAATCTTATAGTGCAAAAAAATATGGTAGTTAAATATGTGGCCTTCAGAAATTCCAGATACTGACATTCCAAATACTGGGAAGTTGAAAAAAAATCCATAAGAAGGCAGAAGAAAATCACTTCTGTCAAGTGCCAAAGTTCTCAGGACTTGAGTTGAAGTCAACAGTTTCATGATATGCAGCCTTGGAGATGGGAAAACATTGGTCTGCCAGCATGGACAAACAGAGGTGAAAGACATCTGTGTCACACACCCTTCCAACTGTGGGGTCCTTAATGCTCTCTAAGCTTGCTTGTTTTCTTGTAGACATTTCTTCTCGCTGAACTTGCTTGTTTTCTTGCAAATGCTTTGTTACCCTAATTAGGTAGGACTGATGATGTTACTGTTCTGACCCAGGCTTAACAGAATCATGAAACAGGCCTTTGGTCCAGAAAAAAATCCTTTTTATTTGATTACTGTGAATTCTTCTCATTCATACCCAGAAAAGTCCCGGCAGTAAACCTTTCAAGGTTTTATTGCAAAAACAGACCTTATCAATCCTTGGATAGTTGCCAGGCTGAGTTTCCAGTCGAAATACTTGGCAAGGAATCTCTGTGAGGCACGAACTAAGATAAGCAAATCCTCACAATAATGAACAAACTAATTGTCTCCTACAAACACCACTCTCCTTTTGCTCCTATTTATTCCCTATGGGAGGGGCCATTCAGCATCCACTTGTGCCTTTACTTCGGAGTCGACCCTTGTTCCTTAGTTGTTCCCTTCTCCTGACAGCTCTGCACATACACGCATCTGAAACAGGCTCCTGCTGTTCTTCTGCCCTACTGATCTCCGACTCCAAAGGCAGCTGATAACTGTCAATGGCCCTGGCCCCATCTCTGCCTCTGATGCAGAACACCCATCAGAGAAGATGATTCATAATAGAGAATATTTGTAGCTGTTCTTAACAGAATCATGAAACGGGCTTTTGGTCTCGAAAAAAAACTCTTTTTATGTGGTTACTATGAATTCTCATTCACATCCAGAAAAGTCCCGGCATTAAGCTTTTCAAGGTTCATTGCAAAAACAGACCTTATCAGTCCTTGGATAGTTGGCAGAGCGGAGTTTCCAGTCAAAATACTTGGCAAGGAGTCTGTACTGCACAAACTCAGATAAGCAAATCTTCTCAATAATGAATGAACTTATTGTCTCCTGCAAACTCCACAAACTCCCTTTGCTCCTATTTATTCCCTATGGGAGGGCCAAACTCCCTTTGCTCCTATTTATTCCCTATGGGAGGGCCATTCAGCGTCCACTTTTGCCTTTACTTACGAGTCGACCCCTGTTCCTTAGTTGTTCCCTTCTCCTGACAGCTCTGCACATACAAGCATCTGAAACAGGCTCCAACTGTTCTTCTTCCCCACTGCTCTCCGACTCCAAAAGCAGCTGATAACTGTCGGATGGCCCTGGCCCCATCTCTGCCTCCGATGCAGAACACCCATCAGAGCCTGTCCTCAACTCCAAGATTGGCCCAAGGTCCTCCCCCCAACCTCCTCTCTGTCCGAGTCTGCTGTCAGGTCTGTTGCCAGCTGGCAGGCCACAACAGTTACCTAGTTAGGGTAACGAAACATCTGCTAGAAAATGTCTGCAAGCAAGCTCAGGGCAGACCAAAGACCCTTCATTTCATCCCTCAGCTACAAATATTCTCCTTCATTTGACACTTCCCATTTTTTAACAATCACACTTTCCCCAGATTTACAATGGCCTCTCGGTTTTAGGGAACGGGGAAAGGGCCTCAAATAGGAGCCAAGTGTCCCTGATACAACGTGAAAGCCTCCTTCTTGTTGGTTCCTCATCCTCCATGTTCCTCTTCAGGGCGCATTCTGGGGCATGATGGGAGGACTAGCCATAGGCATGGCCAGAATGATCCCAGAGTTCGTCTATGGGACCGGCAGCTGTCTCTTCCCAAGCAGCTGCCCTCGCCTGATCTGTGGAGTCCACTACCTTTACTTCGCCATTATCCTATTCTTGGCTACAGCTGCCATTGCAATGGGGGTCTCGCTCTGCACTTCCCCAATTCCTGATAAACATGTAAGTATAGGGGGAGCTTGTGGGGCGGGGAGGAAAATAATGCCAGTGTATTGGAATACAGGTAGTCCTCAATGTACGACCACGATCGGCACCAAAATTTCCATTGCTAAGCAAAGCAGTTGTTCAGGGACTCATGCCTCCTTTTACAACTTTTTTTGATTTCATTGAGAGCCACATCAGGGTTTACGTTTGACTTTGGGGAGCTGGAGTGGGCATGTCCAGGGTGGGCGTGGCCAGATCGACGTCACTCGTGTCGGGGGCACCTGTGGCGGCCTGCCAGTGAAAACAGGCTCTCAAGGTCTGTTTCAGCTGCTATGGCCTCCTGCAAGCTCTGCCGGTGAAAACGGATCTCAGGAGTGTCATCCGCAGCCCTCCTGGGCTCTGTTTTCACTGGCAGAGGCACTGCAGGCCGGTCCATTGCTGTTTCCAGGGAGGAAATCTAAGGAGATCTAAGCACCCTGAAGGCCGGATTGGCTCCGGGCCTTGAGTTTGACACCTCTGTGCTAAGCGAATCACTGCAGTTGTTAAGCGAATCTGTCTTTCCCCATTGACTTTGTTTGTTGGAAACCTGCTGGGAAAGTCGCAAATGGCAATCCTGAGACACTGCCGTTGTGGGGAGTTGCACAAAGTGCAAGAGCTGGTTACGAGTCCTCTTTCTTCAGTGCTGTTGTAACACTAAATGGTTGCTAAACAAATAGTTGTAAGTCAAGGACATCTTCTGAGACGGGGACCTAAAGGGAGCTTTGCTTTCTAAGGGTTGGGCTTCCTTCCCCATGTCCACTTAAAGCTCTTCCATTTCAGATCTTCAAATCATAGAGGCAGTGGCCTAGAAAGGCTCTAAAAGAGGTCTAAGAAATCTTCAAGAGTTAAGCTTCACCAATTTCGTGTTATAAACCATAGCTTGAAACAATATATTAATATAGAATGTTTGTTGATAGGGATATAAGCACTTTGTATGTGTTCCTTCCATCCATCCATCCATCTCTCTCTCCCTCTCAAACACACACACCTGAACTGATTACATTTTTAACCAAACCCTGAATTGGTTTTTAATTTTTGGGTGGGATTGACACCAGGGAGATTCCAGGGAATAGATCTGGAATCACTCCAGAGGTGAAATCCAGCAGGCTCCAGCAGGTTCACTAGAACCGGTAGTAAATTTTCTAAGCAGTTCAGAGAACCGGTTGTTAGAAGATATCTCCTTTTGTTTTTTTCCCCACTTTACAGGGTTAATCCTGTAAGGAAGGCAGGAAAGAAACATTCTGGTGTGGTTTCTAGCCTAATCTTTATGGCCCTGCTTACAGAAACTGCCCACCCGGTCACATGACCCCCCACATCAATGCCCACCAAGCCACGCCCACAGAACCGGTAGTAAAAAAATTGAATTCCACCACTGAATCACTCGCCTCCCCTTTACACTCAGAAATTGATCATCTGACAATCGAATGCACTCATTACTCCTTTATAGAGCCACACTAACCTTTTCCAGTTTGTTGTTGAGTTGGGCAATGGGTCCTAGTATCCCCTTCCCCACCCAGGCATTCTGTTTCACCCTCCATGCATCTTAAAACTTGCATTCTGCCAACCCAGCTGCATCGCCTGGTATTCAGCCTCAGGCACAGTAAAGAGACACGGGTCGATCTGGATACGGACGAGGAGGAGGAAGCAAAACAGCAGCAGCGACAAGCAGAGAATGCAGCCACCGGGAATGGAAGAGCAGAGCTGGTGCTAGAAATGGATGGTGAGGGGATCTATTTATTTGATTTACAGCTTTCCTTCGTTCAGGAGCTCAAAGCAGAGCCAGTTTGGTGTAGTGGTTAAAGTGCTGGCCTAGAAACCAGGAGACTATGCATTCTAGTTTTGTCTTGGACATGAAAGCCAGCTGGGTGACTTTGGCCAATCACCAGGAGACTGTGAGTTCTTGTTCTGCCTTAGATATGAAAGCTGGTTGGGAGACTTCGGCCAATCACCAGGAGACTGTGAGTTCTAATTTTGCTTTAGACATTAAAGCTGGTTGGGAGACTTTGGCCAATCACCAGGAGACTGTGAGTTCTAGTTCTGCCTTAGACATGAAAGCTGGCTGGATAACTTTGGGCCAATCACCAGGAGACTGTGAGTTCTAATCCCGCCTTAGACATGAAAGCTGGTTGGGAGAATTTGGCCAATCACCAGGAGACTGTGAGTTCTAGTTCTGCCTTAGATATGAAAGCCTTCTGGGTGACTTTGGCCAATCACCAGGAGACTATGTGTTCTAGTCCCGCCTTAGACATGAAAACTGTTTGGATGATTTTGTCCAATCACCAGGAGACTGTGAGTTCTGCCTTAGACATGAAAGCTGGTTGGGAGACTTTGGGCCAATCACTCTTTCAGTCCAACCTACCTCACAGGGTTGTTGTTGCTGTGGGGGGGGGAAGAGGAGAAAGGAGTAGTATTGCCACATTGAGTGCTTATAAATTACTTTTATCACTTTTTAAAGTTACTTTATTGTTTATAAAGTAATGCAGGCGGGATAAAAATTAAATAAATAAGATAGGACTTTTTTTCTTTTGAGGTAGGCTGGGAGAGAGAGCATGACTGGTTCATCTAGTAAGGGTGGACCTGAATCTGGGTCTCCCCAATGCCAATCCAATCCCTTAAACATTACGCCACATTAAGTTCTTACATGGTATTATTTAGGAAATAAGATGCAGCCTTTCTAAAACACACATCCAGACAATTCTAGTGTGTCCCCAAATCATCAAATTTTTCTTAGTGTGTGTGTATATGTGACTTTCCTTTTGACTTTGCTCTTGTCACACTTTCACCATCATCATAATGTTTTGAGAGAAGCCTAATCTCAGATGCCTCTTCCCTCTCCATTCAGATCCCAAAACAATGACCTCCTGCGACCAACTACGCCAAAGTCTGGCCTGGTTTTGTGGGATGAATTCTGGCAGCCCAAAGGAGCCAGAACTGAACGCAGAAGAGAAGGACAAGGATCTCCAGCATCTGGTGGGCATCACGGAGCACACGCTCTGGAAGCAAGTAGTCAACATTAACGCCGTGATCATGATGGCCCTGGCCATCTTCATGTGGGCCTTCTACGCTTGAGGAACTTCAACAGCTCAACAGAATATGTTGCTCACCAACTCCTCCAGCTACATCCCATCAACCTATCAGGCCCAGAGAACAAACAACAGGAGCAAAAAGATGGCACTAGGAGGGACTCCCCAACAGTCATCTGATGTGTCATTTCCCATCATCCAAATCGCCGAAGATCTAACTATGTCATCCAAGTCAACATTCATCAAAACTCATCGCAACTAACTCTTTGGAAGACCATTTTTAAGCTGTTACATCACAGGGGTCAAACTCACTGTGTCATGTCACCATCTTGTGACGTATGATGATGTTTCCCCCGCCCCTTTGCGGAGCTGGGTTGGACATGGCCTGCATGTGACGCATCTGACCAGTCTGACACCCTTCTATTACATCATGAAAAAGACAAGCCACTCGAAACTGTTGAGAGTTGGGAATCAGGGAGTGTTCTGGCCGAGGCTTTCCAAGATGAAGAAGCAGACTCCTCGTTCCGATAAAACCTTTTATTTAGGGAATTCCTCTCCAGCAAAGTCCCAGCAAACAGTTTTTCATGAGTTTTTCAGGCTTTATCAGGCTTGAAGAGGTGCTAGGCTGATATCTCTCAAATACTAAGCTGAACCGCAATTACTTGGCAAGAAGTCAGGAACAGACCTTCACCCTGATGAGTTGAACTAATTGTTCCCTGCAAACTCCCCTCCCCTTCGCTCCTCTTTTAATCCTTCTGAAAGGGGTTATTCACCGTCCACCTGTGCCTTTACTCCTGAGTCAGCCCTTGTTCCTCAGCTATTCCCTTTTCTTGGCAGCTCTGCACATGCACACATCAGGAACAGGCTCCAGCTGTTCTTCTGCCCCACTGATCTCTGACTCAGAAGGCAGCTGATAACTGACAGACGACCCTGGCCCCATCTCTGCCTCCGATGCAGACCACTCATCAGATCCTTCCACAGACTCCAGGACTGGCCCATATTCCTCCCCAACCTCCTCACTGTCTGAGTCTGCCACCAGCTCTGCTGGCCACTGGCGTGCCACAACAGGGAAGAACTCATCCTTCTTCTTAAGTGTTCAGATAACTTGAAACATTCAGTTTTCAGAGTCTTAGAAACCATGTCAGGTAGAAAACACCAAGGTCACATGCTAAGTTCCAATTAAACTGATTTATCGGTTATGCCTAGGCATTGAGAATCTAGTCAACTAATGGTTAACGCTATTTTGGTGTTAGATAAGGGTTAATGGAATTCAAGAGGAATTAGACGCAGTCTGTTGGTGGATGCACAACGACTCTAGGCCGATTCCTCTTTTGACTCCACCCACCAGGCTTTGCCATTGCTTCTCCTACAAACATTTTCTTACTTCTTGTAATTTCACAACTGGTTACCAAAATCAGTGGGCCCAAACCTTTTGGGCGCCAGGGACCGGCTCTGTGGAGAGAGGTTTTTTGTGCAACCCGCAGATGGGGCTTCACTTGTTTGCACAGCCTGGTTTCTAAGTACGCCACGGCCCGGTGTCAGTCCACAGACCAGAGGATGGGGACCCCTGACCTAAACTACTTCCAATTATAATTGTATATAATTCTCCAGTCTGCATGTTTATCATACTGTGTTTGCCTCAATGTCCTTCACCAATATTTATGCTCCTCAACCTTATGCCCCACTCATGTTCTCCTCCTCCATAAACAAGCTATTGAATTTACTCCAGGCTCGCAATACACATAAGGCCCCAGGTGCCCTTTTATTCCTCACTAGCCATGAGAAGGGGCACCCACTTATTCTATCCTTCCACAATGCTTCCTATTCCATCCCATCCCATCCCTTTCAAACCTTTGGAAAAGAGAGACAAAAACAAGAAAATAAATCCTATATTCAGAATATGGGAAGAAAAACCAAGCCAGTCATAGCATCTGTGTATCTACTAGACAGGAGAAGACAAAGGAACAGATGCAAAAGAAAGTTGACCTGTGTCCCTTTGAGGAAGAAAATAAAATTTGGGAGTTAAAAATCTATGTCAGGGTGTCAAACTCAAGGCCCAGGAGCCAGATCCAGCCCGCGGGGTACTTAGATCTGGCCCGTGGGACTGCCCTGGAAACAACAAAGGACCGCCCCACAGTGCTTCTGGCCAGTGAAAACAGGCTCCTGAGCTCCGTTTTCACTGGCAGAGGGTTGCAGGAGGCCATTGCAGCCAGAAACGGAGCTCAGGAATCCGTTTTTGCTGGCAGAGTGCTCAGGCCACCACAGGCGTCCCCGACATGAGAGATGTTGAGCTGGCCACACCCACCCAGAGCCCCCCACAGTCAAACACAACCCTGATGCGGCCTTCAATGAAATCGAGTTTGACACTCCTGATCCACGTAAACAAAGAGAGGAATCCCCCATATTGAACAAGGCACACCCTAGTAGTCTTCATTTAACGGCTGCCTCAGACAATGACCATTCACAGTTATGATAGCGATGCAAAAATAACTTTGCCACCGAACCTCGCATTTGTAACCTTCGCACCTCTGTAAAGCAAAGGAAAGCTGAAAAGTCAGACCATAAGCACACCTACAATTCATTTAACAGCCGCTTCAATTAATGACCAGCTTTCCTTTCCCAACTGCGGTCACTCAATGAGGATTACCTGTACGGTTAAGCACACATCTGTTAAGCTTTGCAGTGCTGCTCTGAAGACATATATTAGCTTTATTTCCAAAGGCAAACTACGTAAACACTTGTATCACATTTAAAAAAAAAATTAATTGGAAAGAAGTGAGGTCTTCTGTTGTCAGCACCTCATCTTTATTTTTACAATTAAGGAGAGGTAAAGTGAGGCAAGGCAAATCCCAATCTCCAATTGCCTTTGTCAAAGACAACCCCAAGGAAACCAGGATCCCCTCCTTTTCTAGGATTGAATAAATCAGGTTCTTGGCATAAAAAATTCTTCCAGAATCAGAATCAGAGCATTTTCTTGTCAGCGCTAAGCCATTCCATCCGCCACTCTTCAGGGCCCAGAAGGTTCCAATCGGTTACCCATCCGGCGTCTGTCAATCCTTGGAAACACAGGAAAACCCAAAGTGAACAGAAAGGATTGGGTGTATCTATAAACACTGCACTCTAATTTTGGTTTCTACCTTTCTGGTCAAGATAGAAAGGATATAAATGTAAAACAGCACTAAGAAATTCCAAAATTACAGTAGTCCTCACTTACCCACTGCAATAGGACCAACCTCTTCTGTCGCTAAAGCTATTAGATTATAAACTGAAAAATCACGTGACTGCATTATAGGTACAATGGGAGTTTGTCATTTTTGGCTGCGGTCATTAAGTGAATCCCCATGGGTTGGTTAAGTACAAGGTCACCCTGTGACTTGTGCCTTCTCCGTTGACTTTGTTGGAAGCCGAGGTGAAGGTCGCAAATGACATTCACATGAACCCAGGATGCCGCAACGCCTGCAACTCTGAGGACCCCGTTGTAAGTCTCTTTGTTCAGCACCATCATTACTTCAAATGAAGGTGAGTAAGTGAGGACTACCTGTGCCTGGTACCATTTAAAAAAAAAATACCTGGGCAAAGCTGTGACTGACACTCAGAAATACTTCCCAGAGCGCCGGGAAAACCTTTGAACAAGGATGATTTCACCTCTTCAAAAGACTCTGGAATCTTCCGATGTTCTTTAGGGCAACATTAATATGTGTTTCTCAACCTTAACCACTCGAAGACGCATGGACTTCAAACAGATCATGTCAAACCAATCTTATTTCATTGTTTGACATAGTGACTAAATCAGTAGACCAGCGAAATACTGTGGACATAATATACTTAGACTTCAGCAAGGTATTTGACAAAGTAGACCACAATCTGGCTGGGGAATTACGGGGGTTGAAGTCCCCAAGTGGCCAAGGCTGAGGAAAAACTTATCTAAATTTTTCCCTTTTAGTCAGCAATGTGGGGGGGGGGGGGGTAGAGGTGGCAGTGAGACCTCAGAGGTTGTGTAAGACAATTTTGTGGCTCCTAGAGGCTCACCTGCTAAAAGCTGATGGCATCATTTCCCGCTATTTTGAGGTGGAAGTCGCACGAGAGCTACTAAAACAGGCATTGTCACAATTAAAGAGCAAATCCCCCCCAAAAAAGTAATTCCCACCGATCATGGTTCCATCCACATGAATATGAACCTATCCTTTTGAGATCCTCGGCCCCCTCCCCTCCCCTCCCCAACATGTGTTGTCCCTGGCCATCAACACAATGCCAAGCCTGATTGAATCGTACAGCTGAACTTCCAAAAGCCATAGTAGATAGGCTTCACACAACTTTTGAAAAGTAATATTTGAATTTCGATGCTGAATCCAGGATTTTAAACTACAACTCAGTTTCTAAAATTTCCGCCACGCACCTGCCAGGAATTTCGGAAATATCCTATCTAAGAACTGATGCATTTCGGGATATATCCTGGGATCTTCTTTACTGGATTCTGAAAAGCAGAAAAAAAGAATACAGGACGTGAGGGAGAGCTGACACGGCAGATTTATTCCAGGCCCAAAGGAGAGAGAAAGGGGTAAAACCCTTGGAAAATGGAAGAGAAGCAGAGTTAATTCTCCTTGAGTCCTTGGAAGTATAAATGCGAGGGAAATTAATCCACAAACAAGATACAGAGGTTGGATTGCCAGGAACTGTTACAACTCTTTCCAAATGCTGCAGGAGACAGAGAGAATGGGAACATCAGGAGGAGATGTATAGGCTAGTCCTCAACTTATGGCCACAAGTGAGCCCAACATTTGGATTGCTAAGCGAGACTGTAGTTAAGTGAGTTTTGCCCCCATTTTACAACCTTTCTTGCCACAGTTGTTAAGTGAATCACCGCAGCTGTTAAGTTGGCAACACGGTTGTTAAGCGAATCTGGCTTCCCCATTGACTTTGCTTGTCAGAAGGTCTCAAAACGTGATCACGTGATCCCAGGACACTGCCACCACATGCGGCCCTCTCAAGATCTGTTTTCACTGGTAGACGGTTGCAAGAGGCCGTGGCAGCCAAAAACTGAGTTCGGGAGCCCGTTTTCACTGGCAGAGCACTCGGCCTACCACAGGCGCCCCCAACATGAGTGACGTTGAGCTGACCACGCCTCCCCTGCCCCCCCCAGGTCAAACCCAACCCTCATGCGGCCCTCAATGAAATTGAGTTTGATACCCCTATACTATATATAGTATATATTGGAGGTGCGACCCTTTGAGTGCTGTAGGCAACAGAATTTCATTTTAATGTATGTCGATTAGCGTACGTGAAATAAAGTTATTCTATTCTATTACACAGCACTATGGAAAGCTCCGGTCTTATGTCGAGGATTACGTCTAATATGCTGGAATAAAAGAGCTACCCACCCTAACAGACAATCAAGACCACAAAGGGATGGTCCTTCTCAATCCCTTCTAATGACACCTGCCAGAAAAGAATCTGCGATGTAAATTTTCAATCCCTCTCGCCATGTTATGATGAGTCCTCTAGATTGCCCCTCCGCTCCCCCGCGGTCACAATTCGTTCCTTCCTCCCAATTCACTTCCCAGGTCATCACCTTTACCTAACTGACGTTGCAAATTCTGGAGGGATCTTGTTTCCAAGGCACAGGCTTCCATATCTTGATACAGCAAGGCCTCTAGTAGAAGGGCGTGTGTGTAGGCTTCAATCACATCCACACTGTTGGATTGCCGATGGAGCAGGATAGAGATCACCCCTACAGAGTCAATTATATAGACAATGGTCCAATACAGAGGTGAAATTCACCCTATTCGCACCGGTTCTATAGAACCGGTGGTAACCATTTATAACCAGTTCGGAGAACCGGTTATTAGAAGAAATCTCCTTTTGGCTTTTTTCCCCACTTTGCAGGGTTAATCCTGTCAAGATTAACTTTACAGGGTTAATCCTGTAAATAAGGCAGTTGTTTCTAGC
>JAEANM010018977.1:0-12489 GCA_017656035.1 Myanophis thanlyinensis | reverse complement strand
GGAAGGCAGGAAAGAAACATTCTGGTGTTGTTTCTAGCCTAATCTTTATTGCCCTGCTTACAGAAACTGCCCACTCCGTCACATGACCCCTTAGCCATGCCTACCAAGCCACGCCCACAGAACTGGTAGTAAAAAAAATTGAATTCCACTACTGGCATCAGGGTTGTGTTTGACCTCAGGGGGCCAGGGTGGGTGTGGCCAGGGTGGGTGTGGCCAACTTGACATCACTCATGTCAGCGGCGCCTGTGGATGCCTCAGTGCTCTGCCAGCTGAAACGGGCTCCCAATAACATTTTCAGCTGGGACGGCCTCCTGCAACCCTCTGCCAGTGAAAATGGAGCTCAGGAGGGCCACATGCAGCCCTCCTGAGCTTCATTTTCACTGGCAGAGGGTTGCAGGAGGCCGTCCCAGCTGAAAATGTTATTGGGAGCCTGTTTCAGCTGGCAGAGGCACCACGGATCGATCCTTCACTGTTTCCAGAGCGGTCCTATGGGCCAGATCCGATGGGAACTAATCAAAGAGAGAAGCAACCTGGAATTAAGCAGAAACTTCCTAACCGTGAGGACAAATAACCAATGGAACAGTTAGCCATCAGAAACTATGTGTGCCTTATTACTGGAGGTTTTTAAGAAAAGTCTTCTCTGAAATGGTATAGGGCCGTGATGGCGAACCTATGGCACGGGTGCCACAGGTGGCACGCAGAGCCATCTTGCTGGGCATACAAGCTGCCTGCCAACTTACCTCCAGCTGAGCATGCACATGCGATTGCACATGCATGCATGCACAATTGCAGAGACCCGGCCCCGGTCTTCGGGGTGTCTGCTGTGCATGTGCACGATTGCAGTAGGAAATCCAGCTGGTCTTTGGGCTCTCCTGCACATGCACACGCAACTGCTCATGTGTGCATGAGTGCTGTGTGCACAGCACACATACACTGCACATGCAAAAGCTGAATGTATGCATGGATGATGCAGTTGCACATGCAGCACATATGAAGAAGTCACACACAAGTGCAGATGGCATGCACAAAGTGCGTACTTTTTGGCACTTGGTAAGTAAAAGGTTCACCACCACTGGTATAGGTTCTCTTGCTTGAGCAGGGGGTTGGACTAGAAGACCTCCAAGGTCCCTTCCAGCTCTATTCTATTTGATTACACATCTAAAAACATTGCATAGTATGGACAATCTCAGAGTAGGAAACATGAAAAGATGGTCGAATCCTATGAAGGAAATTGGGTTCCACTAATGACGTAATATAATATTCTCTCATCAGCATTAAACAATTGGTTTGATTTTCCTTCACAAAATGACCTTTGGAAAATACAGTCCAATAAATTAGTTTGGAAATACAACCCAATACATTTGGGTTGTAAATTTGTGTTGGTAAATTTGGGCGGTCAATTTCCAATTTGGAAATACCGTCCAATAAATCACATTTACATCTCAACAAATTACATCCGATCATGGCTGCTTTAAGATCATTGTTCAATTGTTAAGGCCCCTACAGAAAGAAGGAGCCAGATTAAGGATCTGAAAAGTTCCTAAATCCATGGTAATCTATTTAATGGTGTTCAATGTCCATGTGGGGTGTGTGTGTGTGTGTGTGTGTGTGTGTTTTCTAAGAATTCTGGGATTTGAAGTCCACACATCAGAGAACAACCATTTTGAAGAAAGTTGGCATATATGCATTCTGTATATGTATAATAGCTGGTAACCACAACTGATTCCCTCTTATTAGAAGTTATAATTTAAAGAAATAATCATGCAGGCAAGGCTTAACTTTTCTTCCCCTGCAAAAAACAACAGCAACCCAAACCTCCTGAGACTGCATTTCAGTTAAAAGAAAAAAAAAATCAAAAAAGAAGTTGGTGATCAGTTCTGGACCTCCAATTATCCTATAGATTTTGGCCCTTGGATATTTCAATTCTCACATGTACACATGATTTGCTTACATTCTACGTCAGCTCCAGTTCGTAGCTTACGAAGCGGAAAGTCTCCAAAGGGAAAAAAAAATATCCAGAAGAAGAGTGGGCATTAATTTGGAAATAGTCTGTTGGAGCATTTTGATGATTTTTGATGATAATAAAAGAGCTTTCATATTAATTAATTCTCTGGAGTTTACTAGTATTAATCGCAAAACTCCTGTATTTAAAGAAAAAGACAAAAATTAAAGTCTTCCATTGATGGCGAATTTTGGAAGACGAAAAATCTTGTTCTTTTCGGCGGATTTTAATCGTTTGTTCCAAGAAAACAACAAAAGAAGCAATTTTCCATTTGTTGTAATGAGATCACTTGCAAGGGGATTCTTTCCAAAGTAATTGCAACTTTTATTTCAGCAGTTGATTGCTAAGTGTGGGAGATATCTGGGGGAGGCAAAATTCTAGAAGAAAATAGGCAATATTTTGTTCTCGCATACTCTAGCAAATATTCTATCTACCTCTTGCTCTTTGATATGATAGCTTCTGCAGGATCTAAGTTGGATCAGTCACCAGGACTGTTTTTGTCTTCAGAGCTTGTGCTGGAACCCATCTTCAGGGAACTTCTCTCCAGCAAAATGTGTGTGCTTTGGGCTGTTCTGTGTGTGGTATTTATATGGTGCTGGTCGTATGTGGCTTTTTGGATGTTGATTGGGGTATTGATGGTTAGCTGCTATGTCATTTTTGATTTTAAATTTTTGATAAATTTTTAGACTCATCTATTTTATTAACTTAAATAATTTTAATTGACAGCAAATATAATGTTTTTAAAATGGTTTTTAGAATCGTATATTGTGTTTTTTATTTGCTGTGAACCGCCCCGAGTCCTTGCGGAGATGGGGCGGTATATAAATTTAATAAAATAAATAAATAAATAAATTGGCTGTTGTTTGCTCGTGCTGCCAAGCCCTCGCCTCCTAAGAATTTGATATCATGGTGGTAAATCATCACTCCTGTTGACTGACAAGAAGCCCGTTTCCCAGGCTTCAATCACTTCCCTGGCTGTTTTTGTCCTTGCTAGTCTGACAATCTTGGTAACTGCTGATAGCTTCTGTCTCCAGCTCCCATTTCAATAAATTGATTCTATGCCATCAGGTCATTTCCGTCAACCACATAGATTAATTTTCTCCATGGCAACGTATCCCTGATCTGTTCTTTCAGGTCTTCCGATACAGGCAGTTCTTGACTTACAACAGTTCATTTAGTGATTGCTTGAAGTTACTACAGCACTGAAAAAAGTGACTTATGACCTTTTTCACACACTTACAACCATTGCAGCATCCACTGATGGAATTCAAACTTTTTTACTACTGGTTCTGTGGGTGTGTCTTGGTGGGCATGGCTGGAGGGAGGGTCATGTGACTGGGTGGGCAGTTTCTGTAAGCAGGGCAATAAAAGATGAGGCTAGAAACAACACCAGGATGTTTCTTTCCTGCCTTCCTTACAGGATTAACCCTGTAAAGTGGGGAAAAAAAGCAAAAGGAGATTTCTTCTAACAACCGGTTCTCCGAACGGCTTAGAAAATTTACTACCGGTTCTAGTGAACCTGCTAGAACCTGCTGGATTTCACCTCTGGCAGCATCCTTATGGTCATGTGATCACCTTTTGCGACCATCTGACAAGCGAAGTCAATGGCGAACCCAGATTCACTTAACAATTGAGTTACTAATTTAACAGCTACAATCATTCGTTTAACAACTATGGCAAGAAAGGTCGTAAAATGGGGCAAAATGCACTTAACTGTCTCATTTAGCAACATAAATTTTGGGTTCAGTTGAGTTAATTTAATTTTTAATTTTAATTTTATTAAATTTCTATACCGCCCCTCTCCCGAAGGTGTTTGTAAGTCAAGGACTACCTTCCACCTTGCTGCTGTCCATCCTCTTCTTTTCTACTACTTCCACTGCTCAGCACTAGAGCCTTCTCTAGAGAGTTAGGTCCTCAAATAATTACTCACATAGTTCTGGGAACTGAAGTCCACACACCTTAAAGCTACCAATGTTAAGAAACACTGCTGTAGAGCAGGGGTGTCAAACCTGCATCGTCACGGTGGCATCACATGACATATCGGGACTTTCCCCCCCTCGCTAAACTGGGCAGGGGCAGAGGCCACATCTGGCCCGTGCATCTGGCCTGTGGGCTGCGAATTTGACAGCCCTGCGGTAGAGTATGCTGCCAACTCTGGGCTCTCAGTGTAAACATAGACACAAATATAAAGCCCTTGAGGTCCAAGAAAGAATTGGAAAGAATTTCAGAAGTCTTACCCAACCTAGTTGATTCATGCAATGGCTCTGCTGATAGATTAATATCCTCTCCTAGGTTGCCAATACAGATAGTCCTCGACCATAATTGAGCCTGAAATTACTATTGCTAAATGAGACCGTTGTTAATTGAGTTTTGCCCAATTTTACCATCTTTCTTGCCACCGTTGTTAAGTGAATCACTCGGTAACCCAGGTATTAAGTGAATCTGGCTTCCCCATCGACTTTGCTCATCAAAAGATCACAAAAGGGGATCACACGACTTTGGCACACAGCAACGGTCACAAGTGTGAATCAGATGCCAAGCATTTGAATGGGGGATGCTTCAAAGGTTGTCGCTGTGAAAAATGGTCCTAAGTGATTTTTTTTTCCCCCCCATGCTGGTGTAACTTTGAACAGTCACTAAAAGAACTGTTGTAAGTCATGGACTCCCTGTTGAATGGAATGAAGTGTCTGTGGAGATTCTCAGTCATCCAGGTCATAGTTGTCTCTTTTTCAAAAGGCAACTGGACTATTATTTTTTTATTTTTTTTTTGGTTTTGACGTTGAGGAAGAGCAAAACGTTCTGAGAAGCAAAATGTTTGGTTCTTCTTCTTCCTCAAAGGAAAAAAAAAAAAACAGCCCAGTTGCCTTTTGAAAAAAAAGCACTTTGGGGATAATGGAATGGAATGGGGGACTTGGGGGACCAGGCTGGCTGTCTAACACACCCTGAAACAGGAAATTCAGACTGCTGACACAACATGACCACTCCCCACTGAACATCGACGGCTCCTCCGTGGAGATCTTAGGGAGCACCAAATTCTTTGTTGTTCACCTGGCAGAGAATCTCACCTGGTCCCTCAACACCGGTTCCATAACAAGGAAGGCCCAGCAGCATCTTTACTTTCTGAGGAAACTGAGGAAGGCACAGTTTCCACCACACAGCCTCACAACCTTCTACAGAGGGACCATCGAGAGCACCCTGAGCAGCTGCATCACTGCCTGGTTTGGGAATTGCACCATTTTGGATCGTGAGACCCTACAGCGAATAGTGAGGATGGCGGAGAAGATCATCGGGGTTGCTCTTCCCTCTGTCCTGGACATTTACACCACACGCTGCATCCGTAAAGCCACAAACATTGTGGCTGACCACACACAACCCTCATACACGCTCTTTACTCTCCTGCCATCTGGAAAGAGGTACAGAAACATTCGGCCAGCACAAACAGACTGTGTAACATTTTCTTTCCACAAGCTATCAGATTCCTCAACACAAAGAAACTGGAACCATAAATACTTGTGTATTTAGCTCCCCCCCCCTCTAAGTTCTTAGATTTAGAGGTATGTGTAGTTCTGTGTCCTGCTCTTTTTGTTTTTTATCTATGTTGTCTGATGTAGCACCTTGGTCCTGGGGAAACGTTTCGTTTCACTGTGTACTATACTGTACTGTATATTGTTGAAATGACAATAAAACCTACTTGACTTGACTTGACTTAAATTCAGTTGCTCTCTGTTTCTGAGGAGTTTTATAAATGATCAGAATTAAGCAGGAGATGGAATGTTGCCTAAACTTTGGGAATTGGATTGCAGTTGCATTTCATTCCAAATCCTCCCTTTAAAATATAATATGTCCAGATATTGTTTTTAATATGGTTCACAGAATGGGATAATAACATATCAAGGGAATAATCAAACTTTCTGCCCGTGCTGTAGAATAAGAAATGAACATTTGCAGCATTTTACGCTGGACTGGGCAAACTTCAGAAATAATTCAGAAAAAGTGCTTTGGAGATTGTAGGCATTATTGTTTAAAGGAGTCCACTCATACCATCCTACAAAATACTGCTATAATGTTTTGTGAGCTGCTCTGACTTTCATATAGGAAACCAGTGGAGAATTATGATGCAATCTTATCAATATCTACTCAGAAGTAAATCCAACTGAGTGTAATTGGATTTTGTGTTTTAAATCTTGTCAGCAGTACTTTGAAATATTTAACTTTGTGTTGTTTTTGTTGTCAGTGAGGATATTAAGCCAACCCTTTGTTGGGGCAGGAGTAGAGAGGGATTCATCTGATTTGAGAGCATTCGTTATACATATTTCACCAAATGGTGGTCATAGCAGTTTTGGTTATACATAAAATGGCTGCCATGTCTTAGGCTCCTTCAAGATTTCAACTCATTAGAATTTTCAGCAAAAGTGATACAGTCCAGGGAATTCTGGGAGTTGAAGTCCTCATATATGGAGAACCAATAAGTGTTGGCAGGCTGTAGTAGAACTAGTACTTTGTTTTGCATTATTGATTGATTGATTGATTGATTTATAATTTCAGTCAGTCTGGAAGCCCGATGACTCCCTGCTGTTTTCTTGGCATGATTTTGAAAGCAGCTTGCCATTGCCTGCTTTTTAGGGCTGGGAGAGAGTAACTGGCCCAAGGTCACCAGCCGGCTTTATGCTTAAGGCTGGGTTAGAATTCACAGTCTCCTAGTTTCTAGTTCGAGGTCTTAATCCAGAGGTGAAATTCAGCCGGTTCTAGTTGGTTCGGCAGAACCGGTAGTAGAGGTTTGAAATTGGCCCCACCCACCCGAGCCCCTATTCTTACTTATACACGCTCCATTTTTTTACTTACGTAATCAGCTGTTTTGAGTGTCTGAGGAGCCTTTTTGATGATTCCTGCTGCTTCTGGAGCCTCTAAAAGTCATTTAAAGTGCCACGCTGCAGCGTGATTGGCACACATGCGCATGCACCAAACCAGTAGGACAACCAGTCGGATTTCACCCCTGTCGTAATCACTATACCAAACTACCTTTCAGTGCAATACATTTTCAACTTTGTAATATGCTCACTACTTATTAAGAGTAGGGATCCTGACAAATGCTAGGAAAATGACAGGTTGCTTGACAAGTGTCATGTTGCCTACCCCAACACAGAGTGGCAGACCTCTTGAGCAGGTTTGCATTAAGGTCAAGGGAAGATTTAATTAGGTACCATGACGACACGGTTTATATGAACTCCTTGTTTATTTTCCCTTTCAGAACTGGAAGGCTAGCAAAGTGACATAAGCTTGTCTCGACACATGCTGACAGAGGATGGGAAATGGGACTTTATACAGCTGACAATTCATTGTCTTTGGAGATTCGTAATACATACACGCCTCAATCAGGCTCAGAGTTGACACCTCAGAAACTCTGAGAGGGAGGTAATAATTCCCTGTTTTTTTCCTCAGCATGTGACGCCATCGTTATGTTGTTGGAGGGGAAGAGAGAATAATTCTTCATGACCAATAAACATCAATCAATACATATTCCTATTGAGTGAATCATATAAACACGCACTTCTTGTACATCGAGGGAGATGTGCTGTGACATCTAAACTATTTCTCACCAGAAACGTGCTCCAAGGAGAAGTTCTGACATGCTGTCTCGCACCCTGTGGGAGCTGTCGCGCTGTACAAGTTAAGATCAAACAGTTGACATTAAGATGCCTGAATTAGAAGGCCACCGCATTAGCACAGATCGATCAAGGCGAAAGGTTGGTTCCCACTGACAGCACAGTGGGAACTTCTGACATGTGTCCTTTTTGTTCTGCAGGTTCCATGTGGATCTAAACAATTAAATGTTCCTGGCATGCCAAATTGACCAGCTCAATAGTACAAAACATGCCTTGCACGTAGAAGGCATCAGCTTCATCTCTCCGTTTTTCTAGATCTCAGCTTCCAAGTGAGAGATTCAAACAGCAATGCTGCAAAACACCGCTGTGCCAGAAATTCTGGAGAATGTGGATGCTCTTAGTCCAATTGGACTGTAGGGCTGGGAAACTGAGGGCTTCTGAGGGCACCATTTAAAAAAGAATAATCCCTCAGAAACATCCCACTACAATTTCTGAAAATGGAGGATGGTGTTTTCTGCTTCAATGTTAGGTTTCAGGCAGGAATTGTAATCTAAGTCTTAAAAAGCAGAATGCAAGTACCCCCAAACATTTATTATGTAAAAATAATTTAATAAATACTACTTTGATTAATAGCGTTGCAGGTAGTCCTTGATTTATGACCGCAATTAGCAATAGCACTTAGACTTATATACCGCTTTATAGTGCTTTCCAGCCCTCTCTAAGTGGTTTACAGAGTCAGCATATTGCCCCCAACAATCTGAGTCCTCAGACTGAGGCCAACATTTCTGTTGTTAAGTGAGACAGTTGTTAGATGAATTTAATCCCATTTTCCCACCTTTCTTGCCACTGTTGTTAAGTGATTCACTGCAGTTGTTCAGTTAGTCACATGGTTGTTAAGTGAATCTGGCTTCCCCATTGACTTTGCTGGTCAGAAGGTCACTAAAGGGGATCACGTGACCCCGGGACACTGCAAGCGTCATAAATATGAGTCAGTTGCCAAGCTTCTGAATTTTGATCATGTCGCCATGCCAATGCTGCTATGGTCATATGTGTGAAAAAATGGTCATCAGTCACTTTTTTCAATGCTGTTGTAACTTTGAACAGTCACTAAATGAACTGCTGTAAATGGAAGATTACCTGTATAATTTTCAAAACCAACAGTTTCAACCATTGTTGGAAAAAAATGTGATACCTGGGAATTTCGTCAATTCTAACGGTGTTCAAATGATGCTTCAATAATTTCCCACAGCTCTTTCTGAAATTGGATTGTTTCCTTTTCTATTTTCAGCATTTTGATTAGTAGAATCACCTCCAGTCAATTATTATTATTATGGTTGGTCAGTCAAATGTTTAGACTGAATTTGGCATTTTAAAATTTATCAGCCAAATGTTTAGACTGAATTTGGCATTTTTACAGGGCCTTTCTCAAGGACTAATATAGTATTAAAATAGGTAGTCTTTGACTTACAACCATTTGTTCATTGACCATTCAAAGCTACAACGGCACTGAAAAAAGTGACTTACGTCTGTTTTCCACCTTTATGATAGACTCAACATCCCCATGATCACAGGATCAACATTTGGATGCTTGGCAGTTGATTTATATTTATAATGGTTGCAATGTCCTGGAATCATGTGATCACCTTTTGTGATCGTCTGACAAGCAAAGTTAATGGGAAATCCAGATTCACTTAAGAACCATGTTACTAACTTAACAATTACCATATTTTTTGGTGTATAAGACACACTCCTCCCCCCAAAAAAGTGGGTGAAAATGTCTGTATGTCTTATACTGCCAGTGTTGCTGAAGCTCCACCCACCAGTCAGCTCATTTTTGGCCTTTTATTTCAGCAGGTTTTTTGCCCATTTTTAAACTTTTTTTTAAACCTGTTTTTTTGGCCTTTTCTCGGCCCATTTTTACGCCTTTATTCCGAGTGTCTTATACACCAAAAAATATTGTACAATGATTTGCTTAACAACTGTGGCAACCAAGGTCATAAAATGGGGCAAAATTCACTTAGCAACGGTCTCACAGCAACAGAAATGTTGGTCTCGATTTTGGTCAGAAGTCAAGGACTACCTGAAATACTGTTAATCAAAGTATTATTTCTTAAATAATTTTAAGGTAATAAATGTTTGGGGGTAGACATATATAATCAAGGCCTCAATGAGATGAAGAAGAACCCTTTGATTAGAATGATAAGATTATAAAGTTACCACTTGCCAGACTGGAAAAAAAAAAAGCAGAAAAGGAAATGAGCAAGTTATCCAAAGAAGGTGGGAAAGTAAGAAAAGTGATAGAGAGAAAGAAAAAAGAAGAATTCAAAATTCAAAATTCAATTTTGGTCTAGAGACCTTTCGTAAAACTAAAACTAAAACTTAAAAACCAGCAAGGCAGAAGGCTACAATGCATGAGCTATAAAATGTGAGTGTCAACCTAATAATTCAGATGTAGAATATATAGATCTTACGTGCAGGTTATATACATTATGCGGAGTATAATAAAGTTTACCATCGGATAACTCATTTTAAAGCTTTGCGTTCTTAACATAAAAGCAGTCTCAAGATATTTAGATGCGCGGACGGTTGCTGTCTTGTCAAAACTAGACAGAGGAAGGATATGTGACATTATAATCTTTTGTTCTAGCTAGAAATAGGATAAGTAAAGGTTCTCTAAATTTATTCCTGATGCTATCATAAAAAGTACATTCTAATAGCACATGTTCAGCTGATTTTAATTGTCCCACTCACAGAGATGCGCATCCACGTAAAAATCTAATTATGCATTTCTACGAGTTAACAGTCAATAGGGGAGAATACCTCACACTGGAATGTGAATTTACCTGCTTTCAATTCTTTGAAGCTACATGTGGACCAAAAATCTAATTATCATTTGAAATTTGCACTTCTCTGAAATTTGCAATGCTGTTTGTTTGTAGGGTTTTTTTCAATGTATACTTTGAGGAAGTCTGTGAACTGTGGTGCTCAGATATTCATGAAAACAATGAGCTTCTATAGATCTCCCAAGGGCAGTTTTGTTGAACTGAAGCAGTTGTAAATAGTAAAAGGAAAAGACAGTTCAGTGTAGTGGTTAATAATTACTCATCTAGAAACTAGGAGGTGGTTTAGGCTGCTGGGTGATTTAGGGCCAATCACCTGGAGATTGTGAGTTCTAGTCCCGCCTTAGTATGAAAGCCAGCTGGGTAATTTTGAGTTAGTCACTATCTCTTAGCTCAACTTTTTTTTTTTTTACAAGATTGTTATTATGTGGAAAATAGACGGCAGGAGTATTAGATATGTTCTCTGCCTTGCATTGACCAAATATAAAGACGGGATAAATATATATTAACACTATTTTTTTTTCAAAGTGACAAGAAATTATAGCACCAGTTTTCAACAAGATGGTCACAGGTGGTTCTAGAAGCTACAAACCACACCTCAGCTTGCCAAGCCCTTAATTAAGAGTCTTAATTAAATGCAGAGCTTCACCAATCCAAAGGTCAGATAAGAAAGTAGATGGCTTTGAGGCCTGTTAAGGATGGTCCTCCATCTGGAGAACGAGTACACAGCGGAGCGGAACGTTGTGAGTGTGGTGTGGTACAATACACAAAACACTATTCAGTTACACTGAGTAGTAAAATAGGTTTTTACTTTAATGGAAATAGATATTTAGCAATGTCCATCAGTCAGTCCGAAGTCATACACAATCATGTCAGTCAGTCTTCAAACAGTTCAGTTCAGTAAACTCACAGTATACAAGCTGGTTAAACACAAGGTTCTTCTTCAGTGACGAACACCTTGCATTCAGTAATCAGCGATCAGCAATCCACATTCTAGTAACCCTCTTCCAGTAAACCACTTCCAGAAACCCACAATCACAAGTGATTCTGGCTTCTTGTTATTGCCGCTTGAGTAATCAGCAGCCAATCACACTTTCACTTAAAGCAATACAACATTTAAAGGTAAAGCAATAAACCTTAAAGTGACAATCCTGGTTTATGTATTGCCTACCCAACTATTGTTAGTGTTACATTCCTAACAAGGCCAATTTTGGAAGGAGAGTTCAGAGGTTTTAAGGGATGAGATGCAACTCTTAGGATACTCGTTTTTCCCTAACTATCAAGTCTTCCACATAACTGGATCTCATTTGTGTCTGAATCTCTGATCATTTCAGGCTCAGTGATCTTTGGAGCGTGCCTCCTTAACTGCTTCCTGATCTCAGGGTCTTACTGTTTTTAATGCTGTGGTTGTTTCGTAGATTGATATTTCATGTTTACTTTAAAGTCTCTGAAAGCTACAGGGACATCATAGAAGAACAACAGGAGGACATGGTTGTGTATGGCATGTGACTTTGTGCTTTTTCTGTGTTTTAATTCTTGGGTACAATGGACTAACTGTTAATCTGGCATGCCAAACGGAGAATGGATGTCTCTTTGCTCTGGGTTAGCCAAACAAATAATTGCAGATTTTAAATTGTCCTCTTCAACTCTCCTTCGGGCATCTCTATCAAATTATACCAATCAGTGAAAATTGCAAGGGATCTCATTTTTCAGGATCCAGCCTACTCCGCATGGTCCCATAAAATTAAATCTGTTTACTACAAGAATGAAATTCTCCAATTAGAATTCCTCCATGGCCTGGCCAGCAGCAGTAATTCCCCAATGAACAATCTACTTCTTACCAAAAAATATGCCTGAAAAAGTGCCTATTGGGAAAGTTGTATACCCCAAAAGGGCAATAATTATTCTTCTTATTCGGATAACCTAGGGAGGAGAAGAAAACATGACAAATGTTATCTTAAGCAGTCATACAAAAGTTGGATCAGATTGATTGCTTCAAATAATAGAAGTAGAATCTTTCCTTTCCTTTCCTTTCCTTTCCTTT
>JAEANM010018976.1:0-12490 GCA_017656035.1 Myanophis thanlyinensis | reverse complement strand
AAATGGCTGGCTCAGGAATTCTGGGAGTTGAAGTCCATGAGTCATGAAAGAGCCAAGGTTCCCTACCCCTGCCTTAGTGTTTTACCTGTATGATTTTCCTGTAGGTGCCTGGAGTTGCAGCCTGGAAACCTCACTGCACTCATGGCTTTAGCTGTCAGTTTTACCAATGAATCGCTGCAGAAACAGGCATGTGAAACCTTGCGTGACTGGTTGCACCACAATCCGGCCTACGCTCACCTGATGGGAAAAGAACCCGAAGAGGAGAATTCTAGCCCAGGTCTGGGGCCCTCCAAACGTGTTCTGGGTTCCCTCCTAACTGAGTGAGTCTGCAAAATGAGCAATAAATGGGAACTGGGCAAATGAAGCAAGATGGGACTGGTGGTCGCCCTTCCTACCACATCGGTCTCTTCATTCTTCCCTTCCTCAGCTCATTTTTTCACGAGGTGAAGGAATTGTTCTTGGCAGCCGTCCGTAGCAACCCCGACGTGGTGGATCCTGATGTGCAGTGTGGCCTGGGTGTTCTCTTCAACCTGAGTGGCGAGTATGAGAAAGCTGTGGATTGCTTCACTGCTGCCCTGAGTTCACGCCCAAATGTAAGGAAGGCACCAGGGGGAGAGGAAAAGGGGTAGTAGGAGAAGGTGGCATTGTTTTCTCACTTGAGGCTGCTTCTGACTGCAGAAGTCAGTTCTTAAGACTCTTCCATACCAAAAGTGGTATGGAAGCTGATTGGAAAATACCAAAAAGGTATTTCCCCATTGGTTTCGAAGTGCAGGTCACTTGATACAACAGCCACCTCAGTAAAAACTAAGAGAAGCACTTAGGAATGCTGTTGAATGCTAGTGCACTTCTGTCATTCTCAAGCAGCCTTTACTACAATCTTGCAAAGAAGGTGAATCTGTTTCCTATGGGCATGACTGATTGGAGGTTCAATCAGAGAGAGAGAAATCTCTTCTCCCCATCCTCAATAAGCTTATTGCAGAGCCAAGAGGTGGCTTTTTTGGTTGTTTCCTCAACCCCTTAGCTCTCATACTTCCCCTGCAATCTTTATCCATTGTAAGGGAAGGAGAGAATGACTAAGGCAGTTAATCACTGTCAATCTATTTCACAGGATTTTTATTGAAGAGGAAAATGGGAGGGAGGACTATAGAAAAACACAGTGAGATAAAGATCAAGAGTAAGCAAATAGTCTTGAAAGTTTGAGAAGAATAGGAAGGAAAGGAGAAGGGAGGAAAAACAAAAGTTGTTCTACCAAGTCTGACCTAACTTGGTTCCTTCTTTCTAGGATCATCTCCTTTGGAACAAGCTGGGAGCTACCTTAGCCAACGGGAACCGGAGTGAGGAAGCTGTAGCTGCTTACCGGCAAGCACTGGAACTACAACCAGGCTATATACGTTCTCGCTACAACCTAGGCATTAGTTGTATCAACTTAGGAGCCCATAGGTGAGCTGTGTAGCTTTAAAGCTGAGGTTGGTTCTACTGCTGCTTTTGATATGATGAGGCCACCGTAGACTTGAGCTACGTGAGTGGTGGATCAGGCAACTCTGAAAGTATTTCCAAGAGAAATTGGCATCCCAGTTGACTCATAGTGCCTTTGCTCATCACCTCCTCTTTCAAAAAGTCATATTCATTGGCTTTTGGTGTGCCTCATCTACTGTGGTGCTTAAAAGTTTGTGAACTTTCAATATTTCTGCATAAATAAGACCTAAAATGTGATTTGTTTTCCACACAAGTCCTAAAAGTAGATTGAGAGAACCCAATTAAGCGAACAACTCAAAACATTATACATGTTCATTTATTTACTGAGGGAAATAATATAATGGTTAAGGTGCTGGCCTAGAAACCAAAAGATTCTGAGCTCTGTGCCTGCTGTAGACGTGAAAACTGGCTGGATGATTTTGGGCCAGTCACACACACTCGGTTCAACTCACCTCACGGGGTGGTTCTTGTGGGGTAAATAGGAGTATTCGATATAGTCACTGCTTTGAGTTACCTTTAAAGTAACAAAGTCGGGAGTAAAAATCAAATAAAGCACGATCCAAAGTTAAGTATTTGTGTTGGCAAAATCAGCAAAGAACGACCAAGGTGTATGGGAAAAGAAAACCTTAGATGTGCTCCTCCTTTCTCCCCGTGGCTAACCGTTGGGACAAGTCTTGATTGTAAATTATTCTTGATTCCCTGTAACTCCCCTTCATTGCCATATGCTGTTGTCTTGACAGAGAGGCTATAGAACACTTCTTGGAAGCCTTGCAGATGCAGCAGAAGAGTCGCGGCCCACGGGGCCAACAGGGAGCCATGTCTGACAACATCTGGAGCACCCTCCGTATGGCCCTCTCCATGCTGGGCCAGAGCAACCTCTATGAAGCAGCAGATGCCCACGACCTCCCTACCCTCTTACAGGCTTTTACTATTCAGCAGTGACTCACTGATGGGCTCCCTTGTGAATGCAAGAGGAGCCCTCCCCCATACCAGACCCTTCTTTCTCTTCCCACCCAGACAAACATGGCCGAGTCAGAGACAGTTCTCTCTTAATTCTCAAGCTGTCCCTGAAAACAACACACACACCTGTTTTCTGTCTCCTTTTTAGGGCAAGTCACTGGTTTACATGTTGTGCTGGATCATATTTCTGTAAAGTTAAGCTTCCTTAACCTATGCAAATCCAGCAAGGAATGGTACCTACTGTGTGCCTGTCCCAGCCTGCAAAATTTAGTTTAGGAGGGAAAAAAAAGCCCTTTGAGCAGAAAAATATTTAGATTTCCCTGCAGTGGTATCTTCTAGGCACAGATTTAAAAATAGCAGGCTGTTTTCTTATAGGTCAGTCTCCAGTGAGACAAGGATAGGAATTCTGGCCCTTGAAGACGGACATTAGTTTTGCCTGCTAAATCTCTCAGAGAGTATTTATGCTGGTGCTCTTTGTGCATCCGGTTAAAATGATTTTGTTGAAAAAAGCCCTTTTGCAAAAGGATGAATCAAAATACGAATTTTAGACTCTTGGACTTGAAAAGTGCTGCTAATGTTACAGGACAACAGAAAGGGAATGAACACTGCTTATGAAGTAGCAACGTAGCCGATGTCACCACCCAGAGATGGGAAAGGAGCAGCCGTGTATTTATTAAAGTAAGAATGTATCTGGGAAGCGGCAGACTTGGCAGTTATCAGAAACACAAAAATGTGGGCCAAGAACTTTCTCTTTAATTACCCCTCTGCCATTTTTGGTTCCTCATAAATAAAATGGGTAGGCGATCTCTCTTCATCAGGCTTTTCCCTTTGGTGTAATTGGCTCTTTATAAATATATGTATATGATTTTTGTTGGGAAAATGTTTTTAAATTGTAAAGTATTTTGTATAATAGAAAGTGAAAGAATAAAACCTGCCAAATTAAGCTGCCAGCTTTTCGTTTTGTCCACTGTTTTCCAGAAAGCTTCAGGAACCACCATCCGACCACCATTGTTAACTCACCGTGTATTTGAAAAATCTCCTTTACAATTCACGCTTTTTGCACAACTTAGAGCTTCATTTTTGAGGTCTTTCAACTCATTTCTGACATAATTGACTTCAGTCATTCTCAGGTTTAGGCGAACTTTATTCTCATTTACAGGTGGTGAAAGCCGCGAGTTGCTAAAATTACAGGTCCAAGGCCATTATGGGGAGATTGGAAGGTATTCATTTGGAACTCCTCATTATTGCCTTATAAAACCAGTTCTTGCAGAGTTTTTATCATGCATTTTACTCTATTGAAGTCTCCTTTAAAAGGTGAATAAAGCTCAAGAAACGGCGATTAAAGAAATAATTCTATAGGATTTTTCCAGATCCAAAAATGAAAAAGGCCACAAGGTTATCTTTCATCTTGGCCTTCTTTTTCCTTTGATTTATGACTTTGCATGATCAATAAACTCAGCTAGTATCTAAAATACATTATTCAGCTTTCTATCTGTTTTTATTGACTCTGGGCAGGGACCAGCATGAGGAAGAAGCTGAATCTCATCCTTCCTTTTCTGACCTTCCCACCAACATTTTAATACTAGAATAGACACAGCTGCACAATGCTGATTTTCTTATTACACAGTTCAGAGGATGCACATTGACTCCTCCAGGCAATTAACAATTACCAAATATATGTAAGGCCTTATTTCAAACTCTAACATTATCAGTGAATCCACTTTTTCGAAACACCCTTAATTTTGAGCCCCTTCCCCCATTAAATGGTTTATGCTTAATATACTAGCTGCAGTTTCCTGCTTTGTTTCTAGGATGAGTTTTAGTCATGTTTTTAACAGGTAATTCTGAATGATTAAATTTGAAGGATTTTTAGGCAAGGGCATGTACAAAAAAGAGTCTTAAAATGCTGGCACAGGCCCTCTTTTATTTAGTTCTCCAAAAGACACACGTTATCAGCTTATCTTACATCTGCAAAATTCAGGAAGCAACCATACTCTCTGATTTGAGGACAGGCACAGCCATATGGTATAAACATTACAAGCAATACAAATATTAACTGTAACACACAAGAATAGACTTGGCATCCCTTTAAACAACCAGTAGTGAAATTTTGTTTGTGTATTACAAAGCAGACAAACCTAGTAGTGTAGGTCAAGTGCTGGTTGCAAAGCCTACAGCTGTTTATGCTACTGACCTTTTTTATTTTAAACAAAGCTCATGTTATATGGCCCAGAGAAAAGGGTAAAGGGAATGATTGAGCCATTGTGTAGAAATAAAGCTGGTGTAATTAAGGCTGCCTATTTTGACATCTCTGGAGTGCTGGGTGCTGCACATCAGTTACTGCTTTCTTTTAAGTGTGGTTTGTGCAGGTACAAGGTGTTGGTAGATTTACAACCTACAGTAATGCCCACCCAGAGGTTTTTTATTATTATTATGCAGTCCTCAAATCTCATACTACCTTTGAAAATCAGAAGAGTTATTGGACTTTTGGCTGCATATAAAATCTTGATTATTTCTTAAATTTCTTTTCATATTAGAAAAATCCAATTTAATTTCCATTGTCTACGCACAATGCTTCCAAAACATCCCATTTTAGTTTTGTTTTAGAGAGCAAAAGAAGTGAGATACAATAATCAGCACAGGGGGAGATAGAAATCACTCCTTACATTAGAGCTCAGGATGACATCAAAAAAGGGGATGATAATGCATTTATGGCAAAGCCATACAGATTTTAACATGAAATTAGAATACATGTTAAAATGTATTAAGATATTTGAAGATATGATGGCAATGTGTGCAGATGACTTTAAAGGGGGAGCAGACAGATCCATCAAGACATTTTTAGCAGCCATTTCATGTGATTATCCTAGAAAATGTGAACCAGACAGCATACGCTAGGGAGAAGCAACAATAGAATATTGTTTTCATGCTTGCTTTTAGAAGCATTTGTGGGATAGCTCCAAGGAACAGGATTATGGCTTAGATAAATCTTTGACATGATCAAAGGGAAACTTCAATTTCTTAAGAACTAAGGAAACTATTTTTCATTTTATATACATTGTTAGAATCAGCTTAATTGACTAAATATATTTTTATTCCTTTTAAAATACCATGACTAGCTAGACCTTAATAATTAATTCACTAATATCACTAGTGTTGTTCTGAAGGTACAACAAAGTGGCATGCAGACAGAAATTATTGCTCAAGGTATTTGCACCAACTGCAAGTGGGGGAAACAAGACCATTTAGTATGCAAGTGGGTAAATGGCATTTGCTAGATATGAAACTCTGTTCCTGTTCAACCACCACATTATCCACAGTGTGACTCAATAGAAATGGAAGGTTCATAACTACCTTGATGTAGATGACCTCCCTGAGCTTCTTCACAAAGAAACCCACCCATTAAGAAGAAAACAAGAAGAAAACTTGCGTTCGACCCATTTTTCTCCCCAGTGGCAAATGTATGACCACTACTCGCAAGAAAGAAACTATGGCTTGTTGTAAATTGCTTCTACAACCCTTATACCTTGCAACCAAGGTGGCATTTGATGCCAGTACTATTTCAACAAGCCCTTTAGTAAGCAATAAAAATTGTTTTTAAATAACTAGAAAGTAATTAAGATATTCAGGAGGTATATGGAGCACTGCTAACATATATAGCTCACGTGCCATTTGGGGGTATGGTCTCTATATTTTTCTCTGTGGTTTTCCTAATGGAAACCCCCAAGCTTTCCAAACTGTGACGCTGCACTTAGAGCCCTGGAATAGAACTGGGGAGACTCTTAAGATCAAATGTCCTATCATCAGCCTCACAGAATGCCTGTGCCCCCCTCTTCCCCCCCACCCCGGGTTAGATTTTCTCACAGAGTGAGGGTAGAATTGAAGAGGAAATACTGTGTATACCATCTTGCGCTCCTGAATAAAACCTGAAACATATTAATACATCAAACAAACATATATGTACATATGGGTATATATGTATATGTGTGAGTCTAACATCTGATGAAGAAAATAGGGTACTCAATCCACCTACAGTATTATGACCAAGCACAAACAATTGGTTGAAGAAACCAAATGGTATCAATCTGCTTTCATTCAATCAACTTTAAAGTCACAAGAATATGTTAAGATTTTAAAGCTACATGAAATGGCTTTTCTGTCTTCTGCCTTAGGATTCCTATTGTTTATTTTGAACCAGGGCAACCTTCACTTGCTGTGTGGAAGTACAGCAAAGGAAGCTTTCTAATGTATGCTGGAGAGATGGCTATTGACTAATATTAAAGGCTTCCAAGACTAGTTCAGGACTAGCATGTAGAAGTCATTCTGCCCTAAATAAACCATTCAATCTGAATGTAGATTTCTTTGTCTGGAAAAAAAAGCATCAGTGAGCTTAGAAATAAAAATCCCCTGAGGTTTCTAGCAGATAAAAAGATATAGTTTTTCAGACCCTTTCAGCACAAAATAATCTTGATAAAATCCTTAATGCTCTGATAAAGAAATATTAATTTTTTGTTATGTATTAAGCTATTTGGGACAGAAAGGCTTAATTTTATGACTTTCTTCAGCCTCAATATGAGGTGTAAGGTCTGCATCATGTAGGCTTATATTTACAAACATTCTGAAAATTTCAAAGGAAAAGAGCATAACCATGTGTTGATTATATCTCACATCAATTATTTAATGTTTTCAGAATGCACTGAAACTTGAAATAATCCAGGGGTGTTTTAACTACTATATACTGAAGGTCATTTTATATTGAGTTTTTTTGTTAGACTCCAAAATCATAACCTAAATTTTCTTTTTCCTGAAAATCTGCCACTTCAGGATTAAATTAGATTTGAGGAAGAAATCCAGTTGACTGGATTTCAAGACTTTGAAGAAGAGCTTTTGGTATGTGGGATGACAAGATTTGGGGAGTTAATCAGCTCCATGATAAGCTTCTTCCATTCACCAGTATTCTTGGTGGAGATCCACTATAAATTTCTTATTGTCATTGCAGTAATCACAGAGAAACCTACCTTTTACATCCAAAGTCATACCTTGTCCAAAGATACTAAAAATATCTTGTCCAAAGATACTAAAAAATTAGTTCCTGATGGATCTTCTGTCTCTCATTACTATATCAGATGTAAGTTAACTAGTTACTTAAATCCAAATGTATATGAACCAGAAGCCATGGTATTAATGACATAGTATTAAAATTATATAGCAATGGTCCTGGATAAAGTAATAAAACTTTGGATATAGTTATATGTTTTCTTTCTACATATGAACAGGTCTTCTACCTATGTGTGGAAAGTTCAATCAATAATTCCATGGGTCAAAGTTGTTTTGCTTTTTAAGGATTGGGCTTTTTTGTTATGTATACTGTATATTTACTCTAATAGGCCTTCCTGGTTTGTGTATGTCTGTGTGTGTATGTGTGGTTTTTTTCTTCTATTTCCTTTTAATTTTTCATCAGGTTTTCTTTTTGTACCTGCATGTATACACACACAAACATGGGACAACTAAGCAGCTGCTGAGTAAGCACAGAGATTTGTTTGGAGTATCAGAATTGAGTGAGAGCTCATCTGTAGTCTATGCAAAAATCCTTTCATGGTTTGTCCAAGTGATTTCACTTTAGCGCTCTCATTTTTTGGAAAGGGTAAGTCATTCTCTGGTAAGTCTTGTTCAATGTATGGAAGCCAGAAATCCCTGCCAATCTACTACACATCACCCACCACCGTTCAGTAGATCCTAAATTACCTTTCGTTCACCCCTGAATAAATGGATAGTTAATTCCAACGCACTAGCATATACTCTATAAAAAGGCAACAAAAACAGAGAAGTATTTACATTTCCCCTCAAACAGTTGATTATTTTTAGAAACTGCTTGCAATCTATGATAAGCAGGTTAATAAGACTGAATATTGCATTGACCCATGACTAGATTCATCGGGGTTAATTAAATATAGTACAATTGGGCAGAATTTGCACATCATATTAAGCTAGAATACGATTGACTGGAGCTTAGCATAGACCTACTTCAACCATCCAGGTGCTCCTAGAAGCTAGTTAGTTAGTTCCCTGAATGTCTTTGATGCCAGCTAGCAGCAGTCCTTGTACCTGCAGCCCAGATCTACCTGGTGCATGATTACTTTAGCATACTGTACTAACCCAGCTCAATATGCTCTCACAATTCAAATGGAGTTTTCCATTGCATTTGTCAATGGACACACAATATTGCTTTATTTATATGGATAAATATTATATAAATATTTCCCGTGTGTGGAAAAATGTGAAGTGATTAATCTGTGGACCTTTTGGAAAAAGAGGGGTCCTCTTATGCTATGCAAATACAGAAGATGCAAGCAGAAGATTCAATCAGAATTCATTACAACCAGACTTAATATTACTCTTGGCTCCTTTCTCAATTCTTTCTGTATGAATAGGAGCTTATGGAACTCAGCTCGGCAACTTCTGTCTGTAAAACACATTTTAAAATTAGGAAATGCAGATATTAGAGTGACCAAGCTCTGACATTCATTCCACATGTGGCAAAACATAACATTTATTTATACTTGCCATTTATTTGCCCATTAAAAAAAATTCTAAAGTCACAGAACAAGATTAAACTATCTGCATATTTTTTTCTATTGAAGTATGATTCAATTGATACATGTTTTGAAAATATGGCATTATATTTAACTAGTTTTATTAATAGCTTTTCATAATCAAATCCAGTTCCATAACCAGGTGCATAATAGAATCTGGCTATGTCAACCATTGTCTTTGTTGTGCTGATGTGTGCTATGTTCTTATTTCCTAAATTTTTGGTTTTTTTTTTTTAATCTGTGGGACACACAACTTCTTAGATCTGCTTTCCTCTATTTGAAGCTCTTCAATGCACAAAAGGCCTGCTAGGGTAGAGATACCATCAAGGCTGGCAAGAAATAAAGAACACATTTTCACTGAGCTCTCTGTATTTTCTCTGTGACTGTTTCTCAATTTTGGCAACTTAGAGATGCGTGAGCTTCAATTGGCTGGGAAATTCTAGGAGTTGAAGTCTGAACACCTTAAAGTTGCCGAGGTTGAGAAATGCTGCACCAGGAATATGGCTTCCCTTTCCCTATTTCTGCTTTCAAGGTGAATTAAATCTGGACCCTCTCTCTACATCAGTCTCCAGGACAGCAGCACTGGATAACATGGCTTAGCGATGAAGCATTTGCTCTGGTTTCATGTGTAAAAATATCACTATTTATAATTTTAAATACTTTACAAGTTCAAGCCATTGGCTGAACATTATTTAGCACGCTTCCATGAGTACTGGATAATATTTTCTAAAGCAAACTGTGTGACTTGTTTTAGATAAAGTAGCAAGTTTCATCTTGTTGTAAAGTTGCTAAGCAGTTTTACATATAAAGGGGAATTAATATACACAAGGAAGAAAAGGGATAATGTACATTGATGTAAAAGCAGAGCATGTTAATAATGGAACCTTCGACACGCTCATAACCAGCAGGTTGGTGATTTTGACCACTAGTGGTGGAAAGGAGATAAGAAAAAAAGTTCTTCTACAGGACAGCTGGGAAAATACCTTCTTGCATCTCCAAAGTTTTCTTTCTCGTATCTTCCACAACCATGGGTGGTTGCACTAAGAGGATAGCTAAAGATATGCTATGGAATTGTTTCTCTCAGCTTTCCTTTGAAAGTGGATATAACCTGCTGATTCTAACAGTAAGAGGAATTAGAGATGTATTCAATTCTTCTCTCCATCTAGGAGAAAATTGCTCAATAATTGGTTCCTTTTCCTTTGATTATGAATGGATGGCATTCTCTTTGATGGAGTCACTGCCTACTAAATCCCGCAGGTATGCAACTGACAAAGAAGGCAGTCCTTCTGCATGTTCTCCTTGCTTCGTTTCTCCCACCACTGATTCTGGTATGCTGGATTCTTGAGTTGAGGGTGTCTGGAATTTGGGCTCCAGTGATTCATTGCCATGCAGAGGAAGTAGGGCTTTGTGCCGCATGAGACTATCATCACTATTGCGGGCTTCCAAGGAGTTTCTGTGCTTTGCATTTTTATTGGCTACAGCATTTTTCTGGTGCTCCTCAAAGCTTAGTGACAAGGTGACAGTTCCACCACCAAAACTCACCTTCTGCTTGCAGCCATGTTTTTGCTGTGGTTCTGCAGTTGTTGGTATCGAAAAGGGCTCTTCATGATTGCTTTTGCTGCTAATGGATGAGGATGGGGTAGAGCCTGAGGAGCCCCCCAGACTATTGGACCTCTTGCGGGACACATTGCTGCGTCGCAGTGTAGCTCTGGCTGCCACTTTGAAAGCATGAGCAGCCGTGCTGCAGCGTACTTCCTCAATGGTGTTGCGGGATGGCTTAAAAAGGATAATGTAGACCTTGTTGAAGAAGATACATGCTAAAAGCCCATAGCTGGCTGCCAGAATGGCAATCACCTCCACTGCTGAGACAAATTTGCCATAGGTGCTGGCATAGGCTGGTATAAAAGAGATCCAAACAATGAAAAAAATCAACATACTGAAAGTGATAAATTTGGCTTCGTTGAAGTTCTCTGGCAGTTTGCGGGATTTGAAAGCAAAGAAGAAGCAGATAGCAGCCAGAAGACAAGTGTAACCAATTAGGAAGCCCAGTGCCATCAAGGAGCCCTCATTACAAGTGATAAAGATGATTTCATCCTCCATTTCATGATTACGGAAGCTAGAAGGGGGAGCTGTATAAAGCCAAATGACGCAGATGACAATTTGCACAAATGTGCATAAGAAGACCAAGAGGAACTGAAGGTTAAGTCCCCACCACTTGCGATGGAGGCTTGTTGGAATCTTAGCCTCAAAGACCAGAAGAACACGATTGGTCTTCACCAGAATGCAGGAGATGCAGAGCACAAAGCTGGTACCAAAGGCTGGTTGTCGTAAACGGCAATTCCAGTCTTGAGGCTCACCAATGAAGAAAAGGGAGCTAGAAAAGCAACAGAGCAAGGAAAACAGGAGGAGGTAAGAGAGCTCACGGTTTGTGGCCTTGACAATGGGCGTGTTGCGAAATTTGGTAAAGACTCCCAGGACAAATGAGGTTAAGAAGACGCCTAGTACAGCAAAAAGAGTGAGAGCAATTCCAAATGGTTCTGTCCAGGACAAAAATTCGATTTGCTTGGGAATGCAGAAGGTATGGTTTTCATTGGACCAGAAGTTTTCAGCACACTTCTCACAAGCACTGGCATCTGGAAAAGACAAAACATCCTTGCTTAAAAGAAGGTATCTGAACAGGAACTGCATTCAGTCACATCTCTGCTAAGAGGCCTAAAGACCATCTACGTGTAATATTGCCAAAATACCACAGCTTTATTCTTGCTTAGACTCATTATTTTCCATGGCTTTTGTAGAGGAGAAACTCCTAGGAGGTGATACAAAAAAAATCTTGTACATCCTTTAATCCTTAGTTTGGTTCATTTACAACAAAAGGAAAGAAATTATGTTCCATCCTCCTTCAGAAAAAAAAAAGCAGGAGGAACATTTCCTAAGGGATTGTGTTTTGGCAGAAGAAGTGGGAAGAAAAGAGTTAGTTGTGGCTAATGTCTCCTTCAGTTTAATTGAGTTCATTAGCTTTCCTCCTTGACTCAGAGATTACCTCATGATTCTTTAATATACAGTGCAGCCCCCAGGAATTGTATATGAAATTATGTTCAGAATACAGAGCCAACTCTTAAACCCAAAGACCAGTTAATCATTTTTAGCACATTTCTGTTCTGTTGCTTTTCTCCCAGACCTGCACTGTTCCAATTGCATTCTCTTCTGGGACAAAATCCACTGCTAATCCATAAATATAATAACTGGATGGAGGATGAAAATGGTTAGTAATTCATTAACATGTTGAAACTGTGTGTCATTATCAATGATGACTTCCAAAAATGAATTCTGAGTCCATTTTGATAAATAGAGGAGGGGGCTGCTTTTTCCCCCAGAGTCAGATCATACCTGTTTCATCACTGATCTCTCCATCTGTGCACTCAACACATTCAAAGCAGCAGGTGGGCTCCCCCTCAATGATA